>CAUYPO010006178.1:0-25661 GCA_963574435.1 Cheirogaleus major | reverse complement strand
AGGGTACTTTAAATTAAATCTAAAACTCTTTCCCCAGCTCTAAGAGCTCTGCACACTCCTACAACCTCCTCCTTGCTTGTTACTCCTCAGCCCCAAGGCCCTGTTTCCAGATTCTTAAGCAAGCAAAGCCTTTCCTGCCTCAGGGCCTTTGCACACACTCTTCCTATTGTCTGTAATGCTCTTCTTCCAGTTCCTTGCATGACTATTTCTCATTCTTTAGGTTTCAACTTCAACCTCCTCTTCCAGTGATGGCATTGAGCAAGACATCTGCCCTCCTCTTCTTGCTGCCACTGGCCTGGCTTCCTTGACCACCTACATGTGTTTCCCTCCTAGCACTTACCATGATTTGCAAACATATATTTGCTTTTATTTACTTATCTGCCTCTCCTGCTAGACCACAAGCTCTGCAAGAACAGACTAGTCTGAATACTCAGTGCCTACCACATAGCTGACACTGTGTCAGCACCACACAGATCTGGGGAAAGAGCAAATAATCTTTGTTTTATTTTATTTATTTATTTATTATGAGAGACAGAGTCTCACTATGTTGCCTAGACTAGTCTTGAGCTCCTGGGCTCACGTTATCCTCCCACCTTGGCCTCTTAAAGTGCTGGGATTACAGCCACCGTGCCCAGTGTCAATAAAGTCCTCAAGACTCAACAAAGTTCTTTGCCATCTCTCCGCAGTGTGCACCTACCACATAGTAACAGATTCAAAAAGACACCAGATGAAGATTGAAAGATTGAGAGCAATGACGAGGGAAATCCGGAGGGATAAATTTAGAAGTCAGACAAGACAGAACTTTTTAGGAGCCTGAGTCATTCAAGGCCATCCAAAAACTATTGCCCAAGATATTACCATGCACACAAAACTAAATTCTAGGAAGGTAGTGAGGATATCAAAGGTGAGGATCAGGTTGTTTTTTTTTTGAGACAGAGTCTAGCTCTATTGCCCTTGGTAGAGTGCAGTGGTGTCATTGTAGCTCACTGCAACCTCCAACTCCCTGGCTCAAGTGATCCTCTCCTGCCTCAACCTCCCGAGTAGCTGGGACTAGAGGTACATGCCACCACACCTAGCTAATTTTTTCTATTCTTGGTAGAGACAGGGTCTCGCTCTTGCTCAGGCTGGTCTCAAACTCCTGACCTCAAGCCATCCTCCCACTTCAGCCTCCCACAGTGCTAGGGTTACAGGGGTGAGCCACCACACCCAGCCTAGGACTGATCTTTCTTATTCATCGCCAGCACCTACCACAGTGCCTGGCATCTAGGAGGCAGGCTTGCCTCTGTCCTTAAGGGGCTTATAGTCTACATGGAAATTGGCAAATTAAAGCCTGTAGGCCAAATCCAGCCCACTGCCTATTTTTTTTAAATAAAGTTTTATTGGAACATACACCCTGATTCATTCCTTACATAGTGTCTAATAGCAGCTTTTGTGCTCTACTGGCAGAGTTGTGATAGAGACCTTGTGGCCTCAAAGTCTACAGTATCACCATCTGGCCCTTTACAGAAAGAGCCGCTCACCCTGGATCAAAATGAAAGACAGTAAGAGACAGCAACAAAGCAAATGTCAACATCGAAGGTCCACAGCCAGATAAAACTGGTACAGACCTGGGCAAATCATGCATGCTTTGGGAATGTGAAATAAACAACCACGTGTAGCAGTGGGGAAATGTCCCTAAATAATACAGTTGCCCTACTGTCTTGGGGATGATACCCCTTTTCAATTGTTTCATAGCTACGTAACTAGAAAAGACACAACATCAAACGTTTGTAGGACAACAGGCCATCGTCTCTCCCTTCCTGTGAAGACACCGTGGACGTGTCTCCCGTGCACAGTTACACCCTGTTCGATACAGTATTTTATCATTTCTCTCCATGCTTAGAATCACAGCACTGAAAGTGAATGAATGTCACAGCAAGTGGGCACAACGTTTATCAGCCTTGTTAAACAACTTATCAGTGTAATATAGCATTCGGGGATTTTTCTGGTCACATAATCTTTAGAAACAATCTTTAATTAGCTTTGCTATACAGAACTAAATTGTTCAGTTTTTTTGTGTGTGTAGGCTTCGAATTGCTATGCACATATATCGCTGCTTACAATGTGTACTGTTTACCTCTTAAAAATGAAGCCTTGTTCGATTTCAGTGTTGTAATAAATACTATGATTTTTATCAAATAAATGTGTGATTCAACATTGAAAAAAGTACATAATCTTCCTGACTACACACAAACGGACTTAATTCAAATCAAATCCACCTACATCCTCACGCAAGCATCCCAATCCTCAGGGAAATCTCAGTTCAGATATCATCGCAGTAAAGATGACAGAAAATTCATCATCTCAAAGGACTAGATGCCTAGCATAGTTTCGGAGCAATTAAATCATGGCATGTGGTCAGCACAGAGTGACCGATGCCACGGTTGGGAAGCAGGTGGGTATGTGGCAGGTCCACTTTCAAGAAACGACACATAGGAAACACAGAAGATAAGGATCAGTTCCGAGAGGACCTGGAAATACAATAGGCCGTCAGGAAACAGAGCTGGGTGTCAGGGAATGACCTTGCCATCCCGCTCTAGTGACCTGCACTGGGGATGCTCCCAGCCAAGTCCGGCTGATGCCCTCTGATGACCTGGGCCTCCTGCTGGGGCCTGGAGGCAGCACCGAATACTGCAAAGCACATGGGTCCGATTGAAATCCCAGCTCTACTATTCACTGGTTTATAACTTGGGTGCATTACTTAACATTTTGGAAGCTTATTTTTCTTATCTGTCAAAAAAGGAGAAGGGGATTTTTACCTTTCCGAATCGTGAGCATGAGTTTAGACAGCTAAGGGGTGTAGAGCCCCAACAGTGTCTAATCATAGTACGTACAATATGTTAATTTCCACTCCCTTTCTTGAAAGACAAAGACATTCAAAACAAAGACTCAATGACTGTACCCACCAGAGGGAATGATCTCCTCTCTGAGAAAGGGGCCTTGATAAACAGAGGGGTCAGAGCCTGCCAGGTCACTAGTGGGCCAGGTCACTGCATTATCCAACATCAACGTTGGGGACTTTGCGTGGGTCACTCCCGCCCTTGTCCCCTGCATGTGGTCAACGCCAGGACGGGTCTGCCTTCTAGCACCAAGCCAGCCATCCACCTCTCTCCCTGTAACATCCCCCACCGGGCCGCTGTCTGGCTATCGGACTCTAGAACTTTCGGCAGGCCTGCTAGAAAGAACAGGGCGTGGGGAAGAGCAGGAACCAAGAAGCGTCGTTTACAACAGAGCTTAGTGTTGGGATTTTCCAGCTTTTACCAAAGTGGTGCCTCACTTCCCATCTGGCCTCCTGGAATATCCTGTCCTCTCGATTGATCATAAACCCCAGAAGACAGGAGGGGTGACTGGAGGGATTTCCAAACTCAAACCCTGAAGATCTATCCTTTGTTATCTTTGAATATTCGGCTACCAAACACCTAGAAGGGAATAAACACATGAAATCTTTTGTGGGAGAGGAGGCTCTGAAGGAGAGAGAAAAAGAGAATCTAGCCAGGAAGAATTATTCTTGCAATAAAACCCCAAAGTCAGGCCGGATACGGTGGCTCACGCCTGTAACCTGAATACTTCAGGAGGCCGAGGAGGGAAGATTGCTTGAGCCTAGGAGTTTGAGACCAGCCTGAGCAAGAGAGAGACCCCATCTCTACAAAAAAATTAGAAAAATTAGCCGGTTGTGCTAATCCCGCCCGCCTATAGTCCCAGCTACTCGGGAGGTTGAGGCAGGAGGATTGCTTGAGCCCAGGAGTTTGAGGTTGCTGTAAGCTGTGATGATGCCATTGTGCTCTAGCCCAGGTGACGGAGTAAGACCCTGTCTTAAAAGAAAAAACAAAAAAAAACCCCCCAAAATCAAAAATAAGGAAAGCACAAACTTTTGTTGCTATTACAAGTTTTCTAGATTTAAATGAAGGGAAAGTAGAAACCAAAACAATTAAGTTTTGCCACTAGGGTCTGATCTGTGTGCGCACACCACGACAGTGGGACTCAGAGGCGGGGAAGGCAGGAGTCTCCAGTAATATCTTTGTTGTAGAACTTGATTTGTGTCCAGGAAGGCCCAAGCTTAGACAGGAATTAAGATTCACAGTATTCATTTTTGTTCATTCTTCATTTTTTAATGGCTTTTAAAGTTCTCAATAAGAAAGGTTTTCTGAAATGTATTTTTCCCTTTTTCATTTATTATTATTAAAGCTAATTCTATAACATATTGTATATAATACATATGATATATAATGTATTTGTATGTGCTGTATGCTATGTATGTTTTTTATTATGTGTTCCATATTAAATAGAATAAACTAGAGCTCTGGCAGGCAGAATCTCAGATGCTCTTCAATTACCCTACTCGGTGTTCATGCGTTTCCTTGTGGAATCTCCTTCCCATGAGTGTGGGTACACATGGTGCCTTGCTTCCAACCCATAGAATACGGCACAAGTAATGGGATGTCATTTCCATGATTAGGTTACAAAAATACTGACCTCCTTCTTGCCAGCCAACTCTCCCCCCTCCTTGGCTTTGCTGAAGCAGCTTCCTTCTGGAGAGGTTCACACGGCAAGAAACTGAGTGAGCATCCAATAGCCAGTGAGGACTGAGGCCCTCAGTCCAACAGCCTCATGGAAATGAATTTTGCAATTACTACATGAACTTGGAAGCAGATCGTCCCTCAGTCCTGTCTTCAGATGAGACCCCAGGTGTGGCTAACAACTTAATTGCAGCCTTGGAAGACACCCTGGCACGAAGGACGCAGTTAAGCTGTGTTCAGGCTCATTATCCTTGGAAACTGAGATAATGTGTGTTGGTTTAAGCTGCTGAACTTTGGAGTAGTTTGTTACACAGCAATAGATAACTAATACATATACCACTAGTCACAACTAATAATAATTCTATGGTCAGGTACCTACTATGGTCACTATTATTTCCAAGTTATTCCAAAGAAAAACCCCCATCAGAGAGGTGGCAGAAATCTTCTCTACTTAGTCCAGACACCTGCCACACCCTGTTTGGAATCTGCCCAATATTCTTGAAAGTAAGATCTGACAAGCCTGATGACCGTTGTAATTAGATAAAGGATCTCATGAAGCAATAACAATAAAACATACCTAAGATCTAGATTAAATTTAAACTTTATCCTGTTACAGAAACACCATAATTACAGCTCCTAGCAGGAAGAGGATTACATTTTTATATTTCCTCCCAAACCAAGACCTAAAAAACCTAGAAGCCTGGGATAATTAATGCAAAACTAAGGGACCATTAATATCACCTCTGTGGTGAGAGTTCTGCCAGGACCTTAATATTCACAATAGAAAAGTCTCCGAGTCCACAGCTTCACCCTCTGTTGCCCAAAAACCCCACCCCAGAGCCCTGAGCCACAAAGGAAGGCTGGCTGCCACCTCACACTGTACAATTTCAATGGCTGTCATTCAAAAAGGTGCAGGGAAACCTCAAAACGTGGACCTTTCAGAGAAGAGCAGTTTTTTCTTTCTCTGGGATAAAGTCTAAAGGATTTCTTAGTCCAATACGGTCACAGGCTCCTCAGCGTTTCCTAGTGATGATGATTACGTCTTGTCCATATAAGGCAGTATTAAGTATTTCTCATACACAGTCTCACGCAATTGTCATGGCATGATTCTGAGGTGTTACCAGGCATCATTTCTATTTTACCAAAGAGAAAACCGAGGTGGCTAAGGAACTTGCCCAAGGTCATTTAGCTCCTCGATGGTAAACATCAGGTCGGATTCAGGCCCCCTCCCCACGTATCCAGGCTCTGCGCTGCATTTGGCACAGCGAACGCATTGGGGATGCAGACTGGAATTCCAGCTCTGTCCAGGAAGCGCCAGAGCCTGCCCCCAACTCCAACATCACCTGCTTTCCTCCTTCCACACACCCACTTAGAGCATCACTACTCACGAAAAAAACCTAAACAAAGGAAATGAACTTGACAAGCAAAATCAATCCGACTTTGAGGTCTACAGACAGATCTATCCTATGCCAATGAGTTGTAAACTTTAAAATGTTTCTTACTTTATATCACTTAAGAGTACACTTATTTCCTAGGTTTTAAAAAAATATTTTAATGTCTTTTAATAAATTACATTCTTTATTATGTGAAATGCAAATCTATCTTCTTTGACTTATTTTTTATTTATTGTAGAGACAGGGTCTCACTATGTTGCCCAGGTTGGCCTCGAACTCCTGCCCTCAAGCCATCCTCCCACCTCAGCCTCCCAAAGTGCTAGGATTACAGCCATGAGCCACATGCCTGGCCCCATACGTGTTTTTGAGCTGGGCGAGGTGGGAGTCACAGAGGTCAGCAAGAAGCCGGGGTGGAGGGGGAGAGAGGCTCGGGAAGGAGGAGCAGTTGCAGTAAAGACTCAGGGGCAGGAATAAGCCGTGGAAAGGCCATGCACCCACCCAGCTGAGCGATTTGGGGCAGCAGGAAGAGGGGCGGACAAAGGAGGATTGGCATCACCTTCCCCCAGGCCATGGGGCCTTGGCAAGGCTTTATTCCAGGGAGAGAGAGGGACCCCTGAAGGTGTCCGCAGAGGAGAGGAATCTGTTCCACACAGTGGCCGGCTGACAGAGGGAAGCAGGGGGGTGGCCAGGAAGGCGACAGCCAGGCGGGGAGACCGTTCAGAAGCCACACTGGAAACAGAGCCTCTCCTGGTGGGTCACAGGTTTTAAACCCAGCGGTTCTGTCCCATGACTGATGCAGCCACATTTAGCAACAACACTCAGCGCGTGAATCTAACTCCAGCAAGAAGGAATCTGGGCTGAATCAGGGTGGTGGCTGCAAGGAAAAATGTGTTTAAAATGAAGACAGGGTGGGGCTGGCCATTCTTTTGTCTGAAAAACTAAGGAAAAAAGTAAACAAAAGACTAGAACTGGTTCTCATAGGATAACACCACCAGAATTCTCCCAAATGTTTATTTTAGAGACTCAGCCTCAATCCACAACTGTACTTTTACGATAAATAACAAAAGTTACCAGGATAAAAGCACAGTTATTTTTATATTCAAGCTTCACCCTTACTTGTTAGGGACAATGGCCTCATTTTTACTCTGTTACTATTGGGCTTGATAATTAGGTTTTAAAATTATGTTCATGTTTAAATAATATAAAATCACAGGGGCTTTATAACTGATGGCTACCTGGATGCAAAACCTCCAGGGTAAACTAAGTCTGTTGAGTTGAATTAATTTTGATGTTTGCAGAGTCACCAAGCTAGATATAAAGATTACACTCCAGAAAGACAACAGAATCAGCATGATATTCCAGAACCAAATGTAAACCTTGAAACTTCCATCCTATAGAGAGACAACTTATATTCCCCATCCAGATGTGGTAAGAACAGAGGCTTGTTTGAATAGAAGGGGTGGGTGTGATAAGATGAAGGATAAACACACAAGGAAAAGATGACTCTTCCTAGTAATCAGAGAATGGCAAATTGGTGAAGACATAAGACACCGTTTTGTCCTTATTAAATTGACACTATTAAATAAATGACTGTGTCCAATGTTGGCCATGAAGATGAATGAATCCTCACCCACACACTGCTGCTGGCCTTGAAGCTGTTATATTCCTTATGGAAAACAACATAGCAATGCTTCATGTACCCAAAACACCAAAGATAACTATATTTCAACCAATAATCTCATTTACAGAGCCTTTTCCAACAGGAATACTTCAACAAAAGGACTCTATTCAAACACAAATTTTGATTGGCATCATTAGCTATAAAAAGCAGGAATAGAAACCACCTGAGAATGCAACAGGATCATGGTTTTACAAGTTTTTATGATTTTAGTGTAGCCATGAACAGCTGTAAAAAAAAAAAAAATTAACAGCTGTAGAAACATAGGAAATTCTTTACAATATTAAACAGGGAGGGAAAGGCAGAAATCACAACCGTGTTCTATAAATGCTGCTTTGTAAATAACACATGTGTATTTTGGAAACTAACATTTGCTCTGAAAGAAGACACACAATTCTGTTTTCCCTTCCAAAATAACCAGCAACTAAAAACACCTACCTACTCCTTATGTCCAAACACTATTGCGAAGTTGCTCATGTGCTGGGTACATTTCCTGAAATCCTTACAACACACCCTAAAGGAAGGGATTATCCTCATTTTGTAGCTTGGAGAGGTTAGGTGACTTCTCCAGGGTCATACAGGGCTGTTTCAACCAGGGCTGCCTGCCCCCCAATCTCTTATGATTTGTCACAGTGCTGTTCAAAGGGGGAGGAAAGTTGGATCAGGGTACTGAAATTATGCCCACCCATACTTTCTTAATACCATTCTCTCTCTCTTTGCAAATGGCCACAAAGACAAAAATGATAGCATGGAAGTGGGTTAGTTTCAACCAGAGGCAGTCTCTGAGCTCAGAGAAGGGATGGTTTGCATGTCAGGACAGGAGAGAGAAAACTGGTCACTTTTTGTCCTTTGTATTATACCTTCTGGGTACATTAGTAAACAGAAGATTCCATCTCTTGCCTAAGGATCATGAGCTGTGTGAAACTTGGCCTGTGTCCATCTTTCCCTCTAAGAGTCCTTGCTGATCTATACTATGTGCCAATGAAGAACCCCAAACCACTGACCTACACTCAACATCAATGCTTCATGCACTAAAAACAATGGGCCTCAAGTGCCTTGGACAGAGGTCCAGTGACAAAGCTGACTTAAAAAGTCAGTACCTTCCTAGGTCTTGGCCCTTAAAAAAAAAAGAAAGAAAAAGAAAAAAAAAGTCAGTAGTTTTCCTTAGTCATCTATATCCAAAGCTGTGGCTTCAACTGGAAATACAAACAAATCCTTTTAAAATTCTCCCATGGAACCTCTTATAAATAAATATGTTTCAAAATTTCCAAATATTTATATGTAAACACATTTCAAAGTTTACACGGACACCACGTATGACTGGCACACGAAGTATGATTAGGGCACTGGCTAGATAGCTTTTCTAGATACTGCCATGGTTTCCTGAATGTCCAGGGCTGGTCCACAGAGCCTCACTTTTTGTTCCATCTAAAAGTTAACACCTTCACTAATTCCAGGGCCTAGAAGTCAAGAAGCCTAACGGACAAGGGCCACATCTGATGTTTAATCAGTCTCCCCTGCTGCATTTAAAGTCAGCTTAGAGGACTCAACTGAGATGACAAACTCTTCCAAGACAGCAGAGTTCACACCCTACGTTTTGAACCAAAATCATACTGCCAACATGTGGTTAGTATTTATATGTCCCTCGGAAACACTTGTACTTGGCCTGAAACATCTGCAGAGTTTCCCACCGACAGTCAACCGTTTTAACTACCTGTTTTGGCTTTCCAGATTTGAACAAGTCAACAGGAGTGTGTCTAAGTTTCTCCTACAAACCTGAGAGCTTTAAAGACTTATGGTAATAATTCTAACATGGGGCTTCGGAAACTCCCAGTGTTTTCCTGGGCTGATGGTAGTGAGCCTTTACAGCGAGTTGACTATGTGTTCTGCGTAGCAGGCTCTGCACTAAGTGATGTGCATTATCTTATTTCGTTTGTAGAGGATCAAATTATTTCCCCATTTTACAGATGAGGAGCCTGGTCTCCTGCTGCAGTTTCTCATGAACAGAACCTCCTGCCAAATACTCAACCCAGGCCCCACCCTGGTCTGGAAGTTTCCAAAAGGTGCCCCTTGGTAATGCTGTCTAGCAGAGCCCCTGGAGCAGCAGGCCCAAGCGGGTCGGCTGTGATTTCTTTTAAATCTGCCTAGGGAGTACTGCAGAATTTTTATTTGAAGAGTTATGGCTTTTAAAAAATAAACTATACACTAACCACTACTCTAGCCTACCTCTCCAAGGAGCTGAAAATGAGAGATCTTGCATTCTACTAGTCCAAACTCCCACAGCTAGTCAGGAATAAGCTGTCCCTGTGGGGCAGGGTGTGGGGTGGGACCCTGGGTAGAGGATGGGTATTAGTCCACCAGCCCACAGGCAATAAGGAAGTGCATCATCTACAGAGGATTCAAAAACAAAAATAGCTAAATTGATTAAAAGTTGTCAGATTTTTATTATTTCATTATCACCATCAATGGATAATGTCAGTGATAAAATACTCCCCTAAAAAAAATCTTTTTGCTGGCTGATACAGTGGCTCATGACTAATCCCAGCACTTTGGGAGGCCAAGGAGAGAGGATAACTTGAGGCCAAGAGTTCAAGACCAGCCAGAGTAGCAAGCAAGACTCCCCCTACACTGCCCCTGCAATATTTAAAAATTAGCCAGGCACACACCTGGGGAGGCTGAGCCACAAGGATGGCTCGAGCCTAGGAGTTCCAGGTTACAGTGAGCTAGGATCAGGCTATTTTCCTCAGACTAGGCAGTAGAGCAAGACCTTGTCTCTTAAAAAAATACAAATCTTTTTGTGGTAGTTACTACTCAGTTTTAATATATAATCATGCTTCAAATAAACACTTTAAAATTGCTTATCCTTTAATACACATTGGAGTCTAGGGCAGCTAATTTCGAGAATTCCTGGTTATGCAGGTCACCAGGTTCAGCTGTGTGCTGCTGCAGGAGGAAGGCTTCCGGCACTTAATGTCTCCAACGCCCCCCCCCATACATATTCCTGCATTTGCATAGCTGATTTGAAATAACCAATTAGGAAAACAGAAGAGGGAAATAAAATTTAAAACAACCTATCCCAAAACAGAATGCTTGCTTTAATTCCATCACCCCTCTGTAACCACTTGAAGTTTTTGTTTATATTCAACAATTTAAAACAGAGAAACATACAGGGAATTCTTACTTATCTCTAAAAATTCAAAATGAATTCAAGGTCAATAAAAGAAAATGTCACTGCCTGAGGTTCTTTTCTGGTCATTATTATTATTCATTTCATTATGAACTGACAATAATCTTGTCCTACAGAAGAGGGGGTGTTAAAAACCGATCCACACTGGGTGCAAATATTTGGGGTGTAGCATATTTGGGGGCTTTAGCTGCTCCTCGTATCACACTGCTGGCCATAGGTTGAATTGTGTCCCCTCAAGTCCCTGTGTTGAAGTCCTAACTCCCCAGCACCTCAGAATGTGACCTTATTTGGCAATAGGGTCGTTATAGATATAATTAGTAATGGTGAGGTCATTAGGGTGGGACCTAATCTAACGTGACTGGTCTCCTTATAAAAAGTAGAATCTGGACACAGATACGGGGAGATGGGAGTTATGCAGCCACAAGCCAAGAAACTACCAGAAGCTGGGGAGAGACCCAGAACACACTTTTCCCTAGCACCCTCAGGGGGAGGATGGCCTGCCAACACCTTGATCTTGGACTTCTGGCTTCCAGAATCATGAGATAATACATTACTGTTGTTTAAGCCACTCAGTTTGTGCTGCTTTGTTATGGAAACCCTAGGAATCTAATACATGGCTTTCACGTGTAGTTTTAAAATTTGAGGGTGCCTTTTAAATTCCTTAATTCCTACAGAGGATGTTACAGTCAGATACTGCCAATTTATTACTCTATGTCTATAAATTCAGAATCCACCTTCTCCTCATGACTGTGCACATAAAAGGCAAAGCTGTGGTTAGCTGTTGTAGCAATTTGTATAATTAAGACCTAAATGGCCATGTTTTCTCTCTTATAATTACCCGAAGGTAAAACATGCTATTTTTCTGTGGCTTACCGGGTTATAAGAATTATTTGCAGAAGACAACCTGAAGAAATAAAAACTGGTATTTAATGTAAATCAGATGTCCTGCTGAAACAGGGATGCCTCACTCCCGCCCCGTGCAAACTCTTCTGATTTGCATGTAAGAGAAAACATACACCTGTAAAAGGATCCAACATTTATTAAAACATCTTCAAAATGCTTCAGGGTTTTAACAAGTGCCAATTAAATAAACTTTCCACTCTACCTCTTAAAAAACATGGCCCCAGGAAAAATGCCAGTTCATTCTAGGACTTTTTTCTGCTGTGATATTTTCTCCTCTCAATCAATATTTGCTTCTCCTTTAAAATCTCTGTGTACCTTTTTTGGGAGTGATGAGGGCTTGGGTTTGATTTAGCAAAATGCACCCCACCCCCACCCCCAATCCCCAACCTCCCCTCCACAAAGGCATGTGGTACAGAGAGACCATGTGTATTTTTTAACTCTGAAGTGAAATAAAGTATAAAACCACCAGCCAAAATATGGTTGCGTGTTTTTTTTGGCTCTTCCACATTCCTCCTTCACCATAGACTAGACTTCAACTCCCATCTCCTGTAAAGTGAAAATGACTTTCTCAAATTGCAATTGGACTCTAATGACAAAGAAACATTATTCTTTAACCCTATTGTTATCAAAATACCATTTATAACATTTATCCTACTATTAACATTATTATAAACTCATGATATTTAGCGTGTTACTAATCTGAAAAAATTACCCCAGATTAACCTTTTTCTTTAGGTGAAGGCACACTCTAGAACTAAGCTGAGTCTTTTATCTAGGAAACAAGACTCACTGTCATTGTTCCCTATAGGTCTGGGAAGAAGCAGGCTCTGACTGAGTTGTCTAGAGGATTCTCTCCCTGCAGCCAACCCTCCACTTCCCAACCCACTCCACACTCAACTGTCCGTCAATAAATCAATGCCAGGGATACATTCCCAACAAGAGCGAATCTAACTGGTCTGAACCTGATTTTTTTTAACATATTCATCCTCCTGACTACCCAGAGCTCTTTTTAAAAAGAAAGGGAATTAGTGAAAGAATAAAAAGAAAGAGGCCGGGCGCGGTGGCTCACGCCTGTAATCCTAGCTCTCTGGGAGGCCGAGGCGGGCAGATCGCTCAAGCTCAGGAGTTCGAGACCAGTCTGAGCAAGAGCGAGACCCTGTCTCTGCTAAAAATAGAAAGCAATTAATTGGCCAACTAAACATATATATAGAAAAAATTAGCCTGGCATGGTGGCGCATGCCTGTAGTCCCAGCTACTCGGGAGGCTGAGGCAGGAGGATTGCTCGAGCCCAGGAGTTTGAGGTTGCTGTGAGCTAGGCTGACGCCATGGCACTCAGTCTAGCCCGGGCAACAGAGAGAGACTCTGTCTGAAAAAAAAAAAAAAAGAATAAAAAGAAAGGATCCAGGATAAATGAGGGGTTTAAACAGTCCATAAATCAGCACACCATCGCTTCTCGGCCTTTTGGCTAAGATCAAGTGTAGCATAAATCAGCACACCCAAGTCAGGAATAAATCAAGAGCGTCTGCATACTGCACAACTCAAGGAAAACTAACAAAAAGCCTTTAAATGTCAGGTGGATTTGAACTTAAGACATCTGGAGCTAATTAAAATCTTTCAAAGGATGTTTTAAAAGCGCTCTGAATAGACTGTGCTCTGATTTCCATAATGTCATCCCTTCAAATATTTCAGAGTTGTGACATATGCTCTCTTGGGATATTCATCAATGGAAAAGCAAGCTACACTCAAGATCCAAAGCTGGTGTTCAGGCCACAAAATAGGCCACCTCCAAGGACTCCTCAACTTGGCCAGCTGAGCCTCTCAGTCCCTGGGCTCATCGCTGGCTATCACCCCAAGCCATGCCCAGAGCCCACATCTACTCTTTTCCTCCATCTTAGAGATCTGTCCATAGGGAATTGGTATCTTAGTTTTCCAAAGTCTAAACCTTGTGCACAGAAAATAAGGCTGCACTAACAGTGATGTAGCTAACTGTGCATGTTTGTATCCACCGCACAAGGATTTAAATATTATGAATGCTTGTTATAGTTTAAACAGTAGCAACTTAGGCTGTCAATAAGAAGGAGTCATCTTGAATGGGATTTCAATGTTGCTGTTGAGATCAAATACAAAATAATTACACTCGCATTTTGAAATCAGAAGCAACGAGTCTCAAGAAACAGCTGCCATAGGTCAGATAGCCATCTGAGACTTTCACCTTGTCTTCGAAAGCTGTCAATAGATCAGTTTCTGACATGCTGCATTATGGAAATTACTAGAACTTCCCATCTGCATTAGAACTTGGAGAGGCTCTGTCTGCTCTGGCCCAGCTCACTGCAGGCTCCACCCACCCTCTGCCCAGGCACCTTTATTCTTTTCCCAGATACTCAAAGCCCCACCTGATAGCTTTGTCATTTACACTCAAACAATTTACTGCCAGAACCATTCTCTGCATTCTGCCTTGTACTGTGGTTGTTTTTGTCTCCAACAGAGAGCACATTCCGAAGGCTCAGGACCATGGCCTACTCCTCTCATTTCCCAAGTGGGGCAGAATCAAGACATGATTAAGGGCTCCTGTCTGAAGATTGACAAAGAGACAGACGGGGCTAAAATCCCTGCTCTACCACTTGCCACCCGCAGGACCTTGGGCAAAATATCCTCACTAAGCCCCTATTCCCCCATTTATGAAATGAAGATAGTGCCTACCTCACAGGTCCTTGTGATGCTTAATCCTGGTCTCACATAAAGCCTTTAGCAAAGTGCACAATATCTGGGGCTCAGTTATCCATTGAGTGGGGAATTCTAGTGATGCATTTCATCAAAAATGCAGTAAGATACATACATATGATGGAATTGATAATATTTTCCCCTCAAGAAAACTTGGGAATAGAAATTTTCAAGTGAAAAACAGAAGAAAATAAAAGTCATAATAATCTTTATATTACTCTCCACAGCTTGCAAAAGTTTTTCACATGCTATTAACATACTTCATCTATACAATGTCATTGAAAAGTAGATTATTTTTATTTAATGCTCTGCAATATATTCACTGCCTAGAACAGTGTCTGACATACAATAGACCTTTATCAAAGAACTACCAAATGAAGAATCGAGCTCAGACTTTAGTGTTGTATCTAGGTTCTCAGAAATCATCAGAGGTAGGTGAACAAGAACCAGGTCTTAGTACCTGAACTCAAATCTGTATCCTTTCCCCTCCACTATACTGTCTCTCACCCCCAGGGCAAAGTTGCAGAGAACTATAATCATTTAAGACACTCTATGTTTTCTAGATGAAAATAACTTCAAGAAAAAAAGCAGAGCACTTAAAAGATCCAATTAAAACAAACCAAAAAATTATCACTCGTGTCACCAAGGGAAGAATTATAGCTAGTAACATAACTACTTAAATGCAGATTTTCACTTTCCTCCAAATATGCTTAGCAAACAACCTTTATCATGGTATCAACAAGTGAAACAAACCAAATTTAAAAACCAGGATGAATGGAAACATGCATTGGCTGAGTTTGCTTTGAAATAATATAGGGAAGGAGGAAGTAGACAGAGGTAGAAATAATATTGGCCATGGCCGTGAACAAAGGGGATTCGTTATACTGTTTCTATTTTTATATATGTTTGAAATCTTCCTCAATTAAAACAATGAAGCAAAAAGCTAGCCTTCAAATAAACCAATGTATCAGCATTAGGTCACCACTGTGTGCAGCACATGTGTCCTAGCCCATATCACAAGCTCTGAAGGGACCACATGCTTCGTACAGCCATTGGCTCCCTCTTGAGAACTCAGATATTAAATAATCTTTTCATTGACCATTGAAAGGAGATCCTTTTTAAAAACGAAATACATCTGAATATTTCACAAAATGAAAATGTCACAGGAAACTTTAACATTTTATAAGTTAGGGCCATTCCACCTGTGTGGTACCCGAGAAGGCATAGTTGCTCTTTGGATCAGCAAGAATGTTCAGCATTTGTTTTTTGTGCATTATCATTGTTTTCTTTGAAGAATCAGTTTCTGCTCAAGTACTGTTTCCACCCTTTATCATACTTAATTTTCCCCAATATGTGAGTGCTGTCATCAGTCCCATTCCAAAGATGAGCAAACTGAGACCGAGAAAGGGTACGTGGATTGCTCAAGGTCATGCGGCTGATCACCATAGGGCTGAAACTGCAACCAAGTCCAAGTCCTCCAGTTGCCAAGGTCATTTCACTGTGCAGCACTCCGAGCAGACATTCTAGTGCAATGACAAAGAGCACAGGCTCCAGAAACTTCTGTGACCTCAGGAAAGATTATTAAGTAATATCGCTGTTCCTCAGCTTACCATCTGTAAAATGAGTAAAGTAAAATAACGGTGCCTGCCTTTTACGGTTGCTGTGAGGATAAAGTGATCTGATATATACAAAGCTCCTGGAACAGGTCTTGACCCACAGGAAGGCGCGATAAATACTAGCTGTTGTCATTCTCATGTGAGAAGATTAAACACGAGGAGAAAAAACACGTCACCAAGTTGACACTTCACGAACAGCTGAGAAGTTACTACAGCCCATGCCCGGGCTCAAATTTACCTCCGTTTGTTGAATCATTGATAGCAAGGGGAATACCTAGCTCATAGCCTACTGTGCTCAGGGCGCAGGAAAATGTCACCCTAGTAGTGAGAGAGACATTGAATATTTTACTCTGCCACCTGCTCAGAACAAAGCAGCCTGGGCGTATCCATTACCAGCTTTTTCAGATCTCCCGAAACATGTCACAAACCCCAATCTCTGGGATTGAAAATAGAATATAAACCAAGAATCTAAGAGTTAGTACCTTTGCATAATGAAAAAATGTGGGATTTTTTAGAAAGTGTTATTTTTCAGAAATAGAAACTGTCATTACATCTGACACCTCTGCCACAATATCCGGCATATATCTTGCCAAAAAGAGACACATGATACCGGCCAACCAAAAATAGTCTCGGGTTGTTTATCAACAATGTGTAATTGTGCATTGGAGAACCCAGAGCTGAATGTACTCATATTCACATGTCACACTCCCATCAGAATTGCCTTATTAAACTATTCTAATAGTAAAATTCAAGCATTATATAATATTGAGAACTCAGATATTAAATCATTTTTCATAGACCGTTGAAAGGAGATTCTTTTTAAAAACAAAATGCATCTGAATATTTCACAAAATGAAAATGTCACAGGAAACTAACATTTTATAAGTTAGGGCCACTCCTTCTGTATGGTATCTGAGAAGGCATATTTGCTGTTTGGATCAGCATTTGAGGAGGGAAAGATTATAATAGGGACTGAATCTTCTAATTTTTTTTCCTCTACCAAGATAAAGAAAATCCTTGATAAAATGTCCCATGCTTTTGACAATTTCACATTGGCTGCATATCAAGTTAATTTTTGATTATTTGCATGTTTAATGATTGATTTACTCACTATCTGTGGGTCCCAGGCCAGTCTCCCTCCCTGGTCAGCTGCTTGGCCTCGCCTGTTTACACAGGCAAGCTCCCAAAGGGAGTTTTTAACTTTTAACTATTTAAAGAGTAGAGAGGTGATCAATATTCGAATCATTTCTAGGCTTTAAAGACAGAGGATCCTATATTCTGTCATGTTCTCTATAGAGTCACAGCAGTGCTATTCCAATTCTACCCAATCCCCAATCATAATATGACAAACAGCACTGCCAGGAACAGGCCAGGGGCAGACAGCTCCAGAGAATTCTGCAGGTGCCAGACACCGAGCGCCCACCCCTGCCTGAATCACCTGTGAGACCTCCCGACACCTTTGGGGTTAGAGCTGACATCACCACTGCAGCTGTGTGTTGTTCAGTTCACCAAGGAGTTCCTTAAGTTTTAATTAGTTACATTTAGAAATCTGTTGATTAAATTCAACATTAATAACACTAATAGTTATCTAATATTCTTTGTCATTGACACAGAAATGTCATTTATAGTATTTTCCCTCCAATACAGGATCCAGGTGTTAGAATCAGGTGTTACTTTAAGGGGCCACATTCTTTAATCTGAAACATTCCCACAAGCTATTTTTTTGTCATTTATAACACTGATATTTTGAAGAATACAGTATCCCTCCTCTTTTTTTTTTTTTTTTTAAACAGAACATTTGCCCTTTGGGCTTTGTCTGACGTTTCCTCGTGATTGAATTCAGGTTATACATTCTTGCTGGACACAAGTGATGTGCATCCTTCTCAGACGTCACATCTGAAGGCAGACGGCGTCCTCTGCCCCTCACTGGTGATTTCATTCTGATCATGCCATTCAGGCATTGCCTGATTTCTCCACTGTGTGTATATAGAGAGACAGATATACACATATATGTGTATATATTTCTTTTTTACTTGCAACTCGTGGGGAGACAGTTTAAGATGACACAAATGTCCTGCTCCTTATCACAATGTCCTCCTAGATGTCGCATCCACTGATGATTCTTCCAGATCCGATCTTCACAATGGCTAAGAAAGGATGACTTCCTGGCCCCAGCGTTCCCTCCACACGCGTCAGTCAGGTCGGGTGTTGCACTGTGAGCTCAGCCTCCCTGCTTCCCGCTTATTTATCAGTTACCAATATGGATGAATACATTCCTATTTTTTCCAATGGCTAATTCCTACTGTCCATAATTATTTTGGTATCCAAACTGTCCCCAAACTGTCCCCTTTGACCTGGCACGGGTGTCAGGCTCCCAACACTCTGTTCATTTCTGTACTTTGTGACAGCAACAAGATGTTCCGGGCTCAAATTATACCCATCCTGCCCCAGCCTGTAATCAGCCATTTTTCTAGGGAGCCCTGGTTCCTTTTAATTGGAAATGATATTAGAGACCAAGATCTCGGTACTTGATGTGTTTGCTCACTGCTACTGGGGTGCCTTTGCTTTTGGGCCCTTTGATAGACAGGCTAAATATATATGCACATGTACAGATATACTTATGCACACATACATGTTACGTGGAAAGGCTTATGCATGCACATGTCTCTGAAATGAGTTCATATGTACGCCTCCAATTCCAGTTGATCCCACAGTGCTCTTTCCTTCTCCCCCATTACATATCCGTATGTTCCCCCTTCCTCAGTGAGAACCCTGGCTCCCCCAAATACTCACTTGCTCAATGCTGAAATACATCTAAAACTGTTTTAGAATGACTTTGCCAATATCACTATGTAAAGCACACTACGATAGTTTAGGATGTCTTTGCAGTTCTCCTTCAACACCCTTGTTCAAGACTGAGCCTATATAGTAAAATACTGTGTCCACAGTTCTGGGATTCTTTCCCCTCACCCACACTATGGGTTACAGTGTTCATCTGAAATACAGCTGGTGTCATTTTGCTTTCAGTTTTAGGGTTTCCCTCCTTGCCTTCACATCCTTATTGATTTAAATTTATTTTTTTTGTATATGTACAACAGGCTTCCAAAAGTGAAAACTATGCAAAAAGATATATTTAGCCAAGCACCCTCCTCGTATAACCCCTTCTCCTTGTTCCCACCTCTCCTTGTTGGTAATCAACTTCATTGCTGTTTATCTTTCCTGTGTTTTTTTTAAAATAAAGATCAGCAGGTATATATATTTTTTCCTTATATTTCCTTCTTTCTTTTATAAAAGTAGAACATATATGCTTTTTTACACTTTGCTATTTTTTCATTCAAAAATATCTCCTGGAAATCACTAGAAGTCACTTTTCAGACAACTCAACAATAAGTAGAAAAACATTAATATTTGTGTCTGTGTATAAATCATTTCCTTGGATAACTTTTTAAAGAAGTCTGCTGATCGCAAGATGCTTCACCTCCCCTTCCTCTCTCTCGCTCTAGGTCCTAAAGTCTCACTTTCCTTCAAGGCCTCAACTCAACCAGGGCCAGTGTTTACTAAAGAGAATTCATTAACATCCAGACCAGATACTTATGACTTACCAGAGATCTTCCCTAGGCAAAATTTCAATCTAATATGGTGGCCCCAGCAGTAGCAACTAAGTATTCATTCATGGGGAATAAAAAAAAAAAAAAATCACTTTGTGAACCTTTAATCCCTAACAGAAATGTGGTAATGCACGTTGAGTGGCCATGAAAAGCATGGAGGTGGGGTGGGAGGAGAAGGTATTTGGATGACTTAGAATAATCCACCATTGCTGCTGGGAAACCCACTCCTAGTCCTGCCCTCTGCAAGCCAACTGCAGCTGGAGGCTGATTTTCTTGGACTAGTGTTACTACTATCCTCCTACTCTTCCCACCAGGTAGCAGAGCTGCTAGGAGCTCCTCTCATTCTGTCACCAGCACCCAAGTTCAAAGGCACTAGAGAGAAACTATCACTCTAACCCACTACACACCTGCAAGAAGGGGGCTAGTGCTACAGGTCCCTGGCTTTTCCAAATTGGCCAATCTCTCCAATATACAAGGTGAGGGGAAAAAAATGACTAAAGATGATACCTCCACATAGTGATTTTAATTGGTGATAGAAATATAAATGCAAGAAAGCCACAGATAAATTCAGCATAATAATATAATTAACAAAGTCTTAGAGGATTAGAACTTCATAAACACAATCACTCTGAGATAACGGCTAAGTGAATGAGACATCTGAGTAGCTTCTGTCTCAGTACCTGTCCTAGATCCAGCAGAGGGGAAAGTCCTGTCCCCAAGGCCCCACTGGGTGGGACAGGATGTGTCAGCTCCAGAGATGCCCCAGGACCCTTCTCCCACACCCAACCCATCCTCACCCTCACCAAACTGAACAATGGTCTCCCTTAAGGGAAAGAGAAGCTAGTGGCTTCCACAAGACACAGCCCAAGTGTATACACATCCTGGAATTTAACCCTGAACTTCCTGCAACAACTGCATGAAGCTGCTGCTGTTTTTTTTTTTTTTTGAGACAGAGTCTCACTCTGTTGCCTGGGCTAGAGTGCTGTGGCGTCAGCCCAGCTCACAGCAACCTCAAACTCCTGGGCTCAAGCGATCCTTCTGCCTCAGCCTCCCGAGTAGCTGGGACTACAGGCGCACACCACCACAACTGGCTTTTTCTATTTTTAGTAGAGACAGGGTCTCACTCTTGCTCAGGTCGATCTCAAACTCCTGAGTTCAAGCAATCCTCCCGCCTTGGCCTCCCAGAGTGCTAGGATTACAGGTATGAGCCACCGCACCAGGCCTGCACGAATCTAACAAGGAAATATGGCTATGCTAGATTCTTCTCTTTGTTTAGCAAGGTATTATATGTTGTAAAATCAAATTTTTAAAAGTCCAAAAATTGTTTCTAAAAAAGAGATCTATAACTATCAGAAATAGATATAATTCACACACTCAAAATCTGTAATGAATGATTTGTCCTAGAGAAAGCATTGAAAAGGATCGGTATGTGTAACTGGAATAACACGTTCTAGAATCAGTAGTCACTGAGCACCTTTGTTACTAAAAGTGGAAGTAGTCATAAAAAGAAAAACAAAAAAAAAAAATTCACCTTCACAGATGAGCAGCTTGCTAAGAAAGACTTTTTGAAAACAAGTGAAAATAGAGGATTAATCTAGCCAAAAGGGCAGGCTGAATCACCTGTGGTTTTAAGAGATCAAGGAAATGGCACAATCTATATTTCAAGGAATTTTTAAGTTCAAATGCAATGGCTTCTCTGAAGGCCCTTGGGATAATAGGGAGTGTGAAGAGAGACCCATACTCCAGCCCAGCATGGCCACCGCTAGCTGTATGCCCTCGGCCAGGTCACGTCCCCACGTGGGCTCAGGTCATCATCTGTCAGTGAGGGGGCCTGACCGAGCAGTCGTTCTAAAATGTGACCACACATCAGATCCCACCGCTTTTAACACCACCAGACTCTGCAGTCTAAACCCAGCCCTACTGACCCTGGAGTGGGGAACAGGGAAAGACTGTTCCTGAGTTTCTCCAGATAGATGAAGTCCCTTCTGGCATTAAATTTCCTAATCCTATGAGATTTTACTTTTCCTAATTTTTTTAAAAACTTAAGAGACTACTGAGTAGTTTTAGGTTTACAGAGAAACTAAGTGGAAAGTACAGAGAATCCCCTCAGCCCCTCCCTGAGTGTCCCCTGTTATTGACACCCTGCATTACTGCGCTACCTTTGTTACGGGTGATGAGCCCGTATTTAAGTCTCGGTAACTAGGGTGCATAGTTTACACTGGGGTTCACTCTCTGTGGTGTGCATCCCATGCAGTTTCACAAGTGTACAATGACATGGATGTTTCCTAAAGACACCCTCGTTAAGTCTCGTCCTCAAGAGTGGGACACAGTAAAAGGCAGCAGGAGACAAGGAAAGGCTGCTTCTTCCCATGGACCCTGAAAGTCGGGGCAAATCAAAGGTATTGATGTTGAACAATGGTGCATGTGGCCAAATACCATAAACACACACATCTACTTTTTTGTTTTACCTTTTTAGCACTTGGACTATCTTCCCTAGAGAGTATACTCTGTTACTTAAACTACCAAACCCACAAGTAGTTCCTGATAATGTAATGTGCCTCACAGACACAAGTCACAGGTTCTGTGACTTTATAGCCTTGAGCAATTTTTTTTTAATCTAAGAGATGGCAATCAGATGTTGCTAGAGATTACTTCTCTTGATCCAGAGATAACTGGCACTTGAAGTTCTAAGAAAGTCAGGGGTTCAAACATGGAGAATCTTAGTGAGGGAAAATGATGCTCCTTGGACATACATTTTTGCACAGTTATCAAGTTATTTCCTCAGGATAAATTCTAAGAATGGAATGGCTGTCAAAAAACTGTTCTCTAAAGATAGAGTTTCCACGAATTATATCAGAAACTAGGAGTAACATTTTAACATTTTTCATGTCTTTTTTTTCAAATGCCAATGAACATTTTTAAGTCTGTTAGAACTAGATGGGATCAACTGGAATAAATTTATGGATTTTCTCTTAATATAGCAACTTATCAGACAATAGGTACTCAGTGGATGGGTTTTAATTGATCTAAGTAGTACATTTAAGAAAGTTTGGGCCGGGCACGGTGGCTCACACCTATAATCCTAGCATTCCGGGAGGCCGAGGCGGGCGGATCGTTTGAGCTCAGTTCCAGACCAGTCTGAGCAAGAGTGAGACCATGTCTCTACCAAAAATAGAAAGAAATTAAGCTGGACAACCAAAAATATATAGAAACAATTAGCCAGGCATGGTGGCGCATGCCTGTAGTCCCAGCTACTCGGGAGGCTGAGGCAGGAGGATCGTTTGAGCCCAGGAGTTTGAGATTGCTGTGAGCTAGGCTGATGCTACAGCACTCTAGCCCGGGCAACAGAGTGAGACTCTGTCTAAAAAAAGAAAAGAAAGTTTGGAGAGCTTTCTCTTTCTCTGACACTATCCTTGAATTAACTTTCCTTTTTCAAGCATTCTGTTGTCAAAAACAAAACCCAAACAAACTAGAAAATAAGTGTTGGTGAGGATGTGGAGAAGTTGGAACCCTTGTGCATTTCTGGTTGGAATGAAAAATAATGAGGCCACTGTGGAAAATAGTATAATGTTTCCTCAAAAAGTTAAACATGGAATTACCATATGATCCAGCATTCCACTTCTGGATATATACCCAGAAGCAAGCAGGAATTTGAGCAGATACTTATCCAGTATACCCACGTTCATAGCAGCACTTTCCACAATAGCAAAAAGGTACAAACAACACAAATGCTCATCTGATAGCTGGATAAGCAAAATGTGGGCTGTGTGTATATACAATTAACTATCATTCAGCCCTAACAAGGAAATTCTGGCCCCTGCTACAACATGGATAAACCTTGAAGGCATTATGCTAAGAGAAATAAGCCAGTCACAAAAGGACAAGTACTGTATGACCCCACTTACATGAGGTGCATGGAGTAGTGAAACTTGTAAAGACAGAGAGTAGAATGGTGGTTGCTGGGAGTTGTGGGGAGGGCATGAGGGAGCCGTTGAATGGGTAGAGTTTCAGTTTGGGAAGATGATGAAGTTCTAAAGGTGACGGTGGTGATGGTTGCGCAACGCGAATGCACTTAATGCCGCGGAACCACACAACTAAAAATGGTCAAGAGGGTAAACTGTATGTTGAGTGTCTTTTACCACAATAATAAAAAAGTACCCAGTTCTTTATTTCCTTTGGAGAAAGAAAGCGAGATTTAAATTTATTGCAGCTAACAAATTTCCTGACTGGACAGCTGCCAAAAGAATAACTGAAGTTTCCGCTCTGGATGTTTCCCTGAACCCCTGTCCCTCTGAGCCTGGCAGTGCGTAAACGCCGGGACACGGTGGCAAACAGGACACCACAGATCCCCCTGCATGGGTCTCAGGGTTCACCCGAGTGGTTCTAAGGCTTCAGCAGGTATTAAAATCCCCTGTAGGGGCCGGGCGCAGTGGCTGATGCCTGTAATCCTAGCACTCTGGGAGGTCGAGGCAGATCGCTCAAGGTCAGGAGTTCAAAACCAGCCTGAGCAAGAGTGAGACCCCATCTGTACTAAAAAAGGAAAGAAATTAATTGGACAACTAGAAATATATAGAAAAAATTAGCCAGGCATGGTGGCGCCTGTAGTCCCAGCTATTCGGGAGGCTGAGGCAGGAGGATTGCTTGAGCCCAGGAGTGTGAGGTTGCTGTGAGCTAGGCTGACGCCACGGCACTCTAGCCCAGGCAGCAGAGTAAGACTCAAAAAAAAATCCCCTGTAGGGCTTGTTAGACACAAATTGCTAGACCCCCACCCTCAGGATGTCTGACTCAGGAGGTCTGGGCTGGGGCCTGAGAACTTGCATTTCTGTCCAGCTCTTGGGTGATGCTGAATTGGCCACCCTCTGAGCAGCTCCAGTGCAGGAAGGGGGAGGGTGATGGGGAAAGTGCTGAGTAAGGAAGGGAGAGGCAAGGCAGACCCCAAAGGGGATTAAGGGGCCCACATCCATCCTCAGAGCAGTGGGGAGCCAGCCCCAGACAGGCTTTCAGCATGAAAGGACTGAAGCTCTAAGAACTAAAGATCGCTCATCACCTCCCACGTAGGGCGTGGGTCCAGCAGAGTCGCAGCCTGAGGGGCTTGAGAAGGGGGCAGAGGCACATGTCCCTCTAATCTGCAGTCCCCAACCCCCAGGCCTTGGACCAGTAACAGTCCGTGGACTGTTTAGGAACCGGGGCCGCACAGCAGGAGGTGAGTAGCAGGCAAGCCAGCAAAGCTTTATCTGTGTACACAGCCGCTCCCCATCACTCAAATCACTGCATAAGCTCTGCCTCTTGCCAGATCAGCAGTGGCATTAGATTCTCATAGGAGCACGAACCCTACCGCAAACTGCGCATGCGAGGGATCTAGGTTGTGCGCTCCTTATGAGAATCTAATGCCTGATGATCTGAGGTGGAGCTGAGATGGTAATACCAGCACTGGGGAGCAGCTGCAAATATAGATTATTATCAGAGAGGTCTGACTGCACAATAAATGTGCTTAAATCATCCTGAAGCCATCCCCCTGAACCCCCTGGTCCATAGAAAAATTGTCTTCTATGAAACTGGTCCCTAGTGCCAAAAAGATTGGGGACCACCACCTCTGATCCCAGGACCAACCCCCCAGACCCAAGCTCTAGTTCCCCAGAAAGCCTCCTGCTGAATTACATACTGTCAGGTGAGAACAGTCCAGGTCCACTGCACTGCCCAGTACGATAGCCATGAGCCATGAGAGGCTATTTAAATTAACTAAAATTTGGCCAGGCGCGGTGGCTCATGCCTGTAATCCTAGCTCTCTGGGAGGCTGAGGCGGGCGGATCGCTTGAGCTCAGGAGTTCGAAACCAGCCTGAGCAAGAGCGAGACCCTGTCTCTACTATAAATAGAAAGCAATTAATTGGCCAACTAAAAATATATAGAAAAAATGAGCTGGGCATGGTGGCACATGCCTGTAGTCCCAGCTACTCGGGAGGCTGAGGCAGGAGGATTGCTCAAGCCCAGGAGTTTGAG
>CAUYPO010006177.1:0-21608 GCA_963574435.1 Cheirogaleus major | reverse complement strand
CCTCCTCACCCAAAACCCATCTCCAGAGTAACCATTGTTTATAGTTTGCAGTCTGTTCCTCCAGAATTTTCTGATACACACACACACACACACACACACACACACATATACACACTCACACTCTCTCTCTCCGCCCCCCCCATATGATCAGGATGATGCTTTTGTTTTGTAATTTGCTTTTTTCACAAAATTTTGGTCACTGTCCTAATCTACCTCATTCTTTTTTTTTTTGAGACAGAGTCTCACTCTGTTGCCCGGGCTAGAGTGCCATGGCGTCAGCCTAGCTCAGCAACCTCAAACTCCTGGGCTCAAGTGATCCTCCTGCCTCAGCCTCCCGAGTAGCTGGGATTACAGGCGTGTGCCACCATGCCTGGCTAATTTTTTCTATATATTTTTAGTTGGCTAATTAATTTCTTTGTATTTTTAGTAGAGATGGGGTCTTGCTCTTGCTCAGGCTGGTTTCGAACTCTTGACCTGGAGCAATCCTCCTGCCTCAGCCTCCCAGAGTGCTAGGATTACAGGCGTGAGCCACCGCGCCCAGCCTACTTCATTCTTTTTTCGAAGGCTGCATGGTTTTTTATTATATGGCTATGCCATAATATTTTTCAGCAATTTGTATGTGGTATATTAATGAATATTCATGTTGTTTCATTTTTGCTATTAAAGCAGTACCACAATGATCACGAATTTTCATTGATCTGTTTACTTTTGTTGTTATTTCTCTAGAAAAAAGTTGTAGGAGTGGAATTACTGGGCCATAGGGTGTATGCATTGAAAATTTTGGTAGATACAGCCAAACTGCCGTCTAGAAAGGCTGTGCTCATTTACGTTCCCACCTATGTAGGAGAGTGCCCGTTTTCCTGAAGCTGGGACCTTGTCCTAGTCATCTTTTTTCATATTTGAATCCTTCATGCCTGGCACAACCTGGCACAGAATTGGCACCCAAGAATAAGTGACTGAGAGACTAGAGCTTATGAAGAATGGAAACAGCACATTTGCATACTGCCTTGAGTTAGGCTACATTTTTATTATTATTATTGAGATAAAATTCACATAACATAAAATTAACCATTTTAAAGTATGCAATTCAATGGCATTTAGTACATTTGTACTGTTGTGCAGCCATCACCTCTATCTAGTTCCAAAACATTTTCATCGCTCCCAAAGGACACTCTGCACCCATTATTAGTCACTCCCTATTTCTCTCTCCCCCCAGCTTCTGGCAACCACCAATCTACTTTCTGTCTCTGTGGATGTGTCTACCCTGGACATTGCATATAAATGGAATTGTACAATGTGTGGCCTTTTGTGTCTGGCTTCTTTCACTCAGCATCATGTTTTCGAGGCTCATCCATGTTGTAGTATGTGTCAGTGCTTCATTCCTCTTTATGGCTAAATAATATTCCATTGTTATGGATATGCCACATTTTCTTATGTTTTTGAAAGGTTTGAGCTGAGCTCTCACCTACCCCAGACCCCTCTGGGAAATCAGGGAGACCTCAGAAGTGCTATTCCTTCTTGTCCTATTTTGCAGTATTCCCGTGCACACAATATTTGACAGCTGCCCAGAAGGGAACGGCATCAGGGCAATAGCCATGACCCTCGACGCCAAGTATCTGGCAACCATCTCAGATGCTGAAATCCAGGTAAGGGGCCCTTCGGGTCAGCCTCAGCAAGGTGGGCACCTCTGCGCAGTCCGTGTGACGTCAGTGACATTCTCAGGAGACAACCAGACTCCACTGCACAGAGTCAGGGCCTCCCTGCTTGTGGCTTAGCTGGTGGTACCTTGCATAGTTACCCGAAGTTGCAGGGTCACCACAAGGGGTGTAAGTTGCTTCAGCAGCCTTCAGAGACCTTCTCATGCCCCTCTGTCTGCTATCATTTACAGGAAGTGTGCATCTGGAAGTGGACTTTAGCAGTGGACACGCCAGCATGTACTCTCAAACTCCCCAAAGAGTATGGTTTTCAGGTGAGTTCAATTTGAGCCTGTAAACGTGAATGTAAAGTTACGCTGACACCAGGTCAAAACCTACTTTTTGTTTTAGTGGAGTTTTATTATGGTGCAGTAGAGCTTTACAAAAACACTTTCATATCCCTAATCTCATTTTATCTCTGATAATAATAGCTAATATTTCCAAGCACTTATTATATGCCAGATTCTGCTAAACTCTTTACTTACGTTATCTCACATAATCCATGCAAATATGCTAACAAGAAGATATTAATATCTGTGGAGTACTATTATTAATTATTGAATAATTTGTCTAAAGTCACCCAGCTAGCAGCCTTTCATAGTCAAGCAGCATGCTCTTACCTGCTTCTAACCTTGTAGCTGACTTGTGAGCTATATAAAGAAGTCATTATTATTACTCTCAATTTACATGAGGTGACTTGCCAAGGACACCCAGAAAGTTTGCATTAGGTCTCTTGACGTCCCGCATCACTGCTCTCTGCTGTTGTACATTGTCTCGTTCATCCTTGCACCCTTCTTTCACTGTACATTTATGGAGTCCCTGTTCTGTGCCAGGCACTGTGATAAGTACACACCTGGCTGGCAGGATCTAAATCCCCAGCAGAAGGTTCAGGTTACTAGATGCAGCCTTGTTCCCATCTTCTCTCCTTTCCCCCCCAACATTCCTCCTGCCTCTGAAAACCTTTTTCTTCTTGATGTTGTGCTAATGCAGTAGCCACCAACAACATGGCTACTTAGCATGGATCTTTCCTATTGCTGCAAAAAACGCCTTTGGGATTTTGGTAGAGTTTGCACTGAATCTGTAGATCAGTCATCTTCACAGTACTGCCTTCCAGTTCATGAGCACAGGATATCTTGCTATTTATGTTGTCTTCAATTTCCTTCAGCAATGTTGTGTAATTGCCAGTGTACAGATCTCTTACTTCCTTGGTTAAATTTATTCCTAAGTATTTTGTCATTTTTTTGATGCTATTGTAAATGGAATTGTTTTCTTAATTTCCTATTCAGATTGTTCATTGCTAATATATAGAAAGACAGCTGATTTTTATTTTTTTATGAGATAGAGTCTCACTCTGTCATCCAGGCTGGAGTGCAGTGGCCCGATCATAGATTGAACTCCTGGGCCCAAGGGATCCTCCTGTTTCAGCCTTTATAGATGCTCACCACCATGCCTAACTTTTTTTTTACTATATTTTGTAGAGATGGGGTCTCACTACATTGCCCAGGCTGATCTTGAACTCCTGGTCTCAAGCAATCCTCTTGCCTTGGCCTCCCAAAGTACTGAAATTATAGGTGTAAGCCACTGTGCCCAGCCACAGCTGATTTTTGTGTGTTGATTTTGTATCCTGCAACTTTGCCAAATACATGTGACTATTTAAATTTAAATTTATTAAAATGAAATTAAATTACAAATTGGATTCCTCAGTTTCACTGGCCACATTTCAAGAACTCATTAGGCACATGTGGCTGTTGGCTACCATTTTTGACAGCAGAAATTATAGAATATTTCCCTCATCACAGAAAGTACTATGAAACAGTGCTACAAATGCACCCCAACTCTGGATAAACTCCACCATCAGCCTTCTCTGTACTCATAGCCGTAGCTGGGTACAGGAAGCTGAAGAGAACCACCCAGCTGAGCTGATTCATTTGACCTTGAATCCATTCATAAAGTCCGAAAGGTCTCTCAGCACTGCCTGCCTGTCCTAGTGGCCTCTCTCTCTCCCCAAGGATGACAGTTCTCATCTCCTTACTACTCCCACAGCCCTTCCCCTCACCTAGCTGATGACCATTGGGAAAACAGAAGCCATCATATACAAACACTGGCCTGTTGTCACTCCCAGGCCCACAACCTACTTCCAACCTCACTGTCTTCTCTTTTTTCCCTCTGATTGCCATGATGGGCCAGTGCACAGGATGTCTTGTTATTTATTTATGTCTTCTTTAATTTCTGACTCCCCTCTCACTTACCCAGGGCCCTGTCCTGCAGCTGTCACCTCTCCCTCTCTGGGTCATTATTCCCATCAGCACAGAAACATGCTTTGTGTCACCTGTCTTTAAAGAACTCCTTTTGACGCCACATCTCTGGCCTCTGCTTGTCTTCACAGTGAAACTGCTCAGAGGAGTTATCTCTACTTGCTTTCTCTACTTCCTCATCTTCCTTCACTTTTTTTCCTGCAAGAAATATTTGGTCTCTTTAAAATTTCTTTTTTTTTTTTTTGAAGCAGAGTCTCGTTCTGTCACCCCGGCTAGAGATCTTTGTGAGGTCTTGTCTGTACACTTTGCTTTGTCTGTTCTTTATCCCACTCAGGCTTTTGTGCTGTCCTGATATTAATTCTCGGGCACAGGCATTGGTAGTTTATATTCCTGCAGTGATGCAGCAGCAAGTGATGGGTTAGGAATAGGTGTGGAGATGGAGTGGAAGCAGTAGGAATTGAACTAAAAAAGCTTTTCTTCAATCTGTCCCTCAACACTGCCTCCTGCAGCCCCTTGCCTCAGGCTGCAGCTGACCACCTCCCACACACATTTCAAGACACACGCCTTATGGTTCCCCACGAGTATCTCTCTTTGTTGTTGTTGCTCTTATTGTTTTGTTTCTGTATTTAGTGTTTCCCCCATTTCCATGGTTTCTGCAGGGTTGATTTTTAGGAAGGGAGCCAGCAACTCATGCTATTCACCATCTTGGCAGGAATCAAAAACCTCTTCCAATATCTTGCATTCATTTCAAGATATCGTGTGGCCCTGTCAAATTTAGAAATGTGTATGCAGCCGTCTTTGTCCAAAAGGACACAGAATAAAGGTTATTGATGAATACTGGTTTACTTTTGCTTGTTCTAATTTATAGATGATGAATCATAATAAATAAGGCTAGAAAGGGAACACATTTGACACTATTTATTTTAATAACCAGTATTTAAATGATATTCCTATTGCTTACCAAATACCATGTCTTTTCTGTTTTACATTCCTATTCATTTATTTTAATTAAAATTATTATGTAGTTTTAACATTCAGCTTAACCAGAGAAAGACAGAAAATTTATTATCATTGATATATTTCCATACTTTATATTTCAGAAATACCTTACTTTTAATCCAACAAATAATAAAGAATTGGTGAGCAATAGTAAAACACAGGCAATATATTATTCGTGGGTAAGTAGAAATGTTTTGATTTATTTAAATGTGGGTACAAGTGTATATTCATTCTTTGAGTACAGATGTTTTGATAATGTAACAATATAGTATCTCCACTTAGGAAGCAAGAATATATATTAAAATGTTTTGATTTAATTATAGTATTTATTTTAGTCCCATTGGAAATTAGCATATTAAATCAGAAGTAGATAATTTAATTGTATTAAAGTAATGAGGCAAATATTTATTTGAATATATTTAACAAGTCTAATATATAGGGTTTGTTGAGACCTTGGACTTTATTCTCTGTTAGAACTAAGAAATTAGCGAACAGATCGGTGATATATATACCACCACAGGGCAAAATCATGAGATGAAAAAAACATTGAAATTAGGCTGGGCATGGTGGCTCGTGCCTGTAATCCCAGAGCTTTGGGAGGCCAAGGTGGGAGGCTTGCTTGAGGCCAGGAGTTTGAACTAGCCTGGGCAACATAGCAAAATTCCGCCTCTACAAAAAAATTTTAAAAAATAAATAAAAAAGAAATCAAACATAGAATTGCCATCTAACTCAGCAATTCCTAGGTATACTGTGTTTCCCCAAAAATAAGACCTACCCATAAAATAAGCCCTAGCAGGATTTCTAAGCATTTGCGCAATATAAGTCCTACCCCGACAATAAGACCTAGTGATGGGCGTGGCTACGCAGCGCATCTGCACAACCCGTGCATTTCGTCCGCAGAGTGGTAAAGAAGACAAGCAGCCCTTCTCGCCTGCCCCATCGTGACAGCTACTATCCCAGAGGTGACCGGAAAGGTGCGGGCAGCCCCACCAACAAGGTCGGCTCCCCCTGTCAGGTCCCGGCCATGCTGTCCGTGCTGCAGGCTGAAGCTTTGAGGGGAAAATAACACATCCCCTGAAAATAAGCCCTAGGGTGCCTTCTTGAGGAAAAATAAATATAAGACCCTGTCTTACTTTTGCGGAAACACGGTATACCTAAAAGAATTGAAAACAGGCATTCAAACAAATACTTTTACATAAATGTTCATAGCAGCAACACTGTTTGCAATAACTAAAAGGTAGAAACAAGCCAAATGTCTATCAACTGATGAATAGGTAAACAAATATGGTGTATCCATACAATGGAATATTATCGTATAAAGTACTGATGCATGCCATGACACAAATGAGCCTTGAAAACATTATGCTAAATGAAAGAAGCCAGACCCACACAGTCACATACTGTATGATTCCATTTATATGGGGTTGTCAGGGGCTGGGGAAAGCAGGGAATAGAAAGTGGCTGCTCAGTGGGCAGAGGGTTTCCTTCCGGAGTGATGAGAATGTCTTGGAACTAGATAGAAATGGTGGTTGCACGGCATTGTGAATATATTAAATTCCACTGAATTATGCACTTTAAATTGGTTAATGGTTGCTTTTATGTTAAGTGAATTTTTCCTCAATAAAAAAATTGCAAAGCAAAAATGAGAATACATTGAATCACTGATTGTCAGTGATATTCATTACTTCAGGTATTTATTATAGTTCTAAAGCCTTATTAATGTGTAATTCAAATTTGCATTAACTGCCATGTAAAGTCACAATCATTTGTGGTATTTTTTATATATTTACTTTTCTTTCAGAATGTTTTTAGATGTTCCCTGAGGTAACAAGTTCTCTTAACGTGTAGAAATTGCAAGTTTCTGACCTGTTTAGATGTATTTGTTTTGGCTTTGTTATTATGTAGTTCTTCTTTTGGAAACCGGTCTTTTTTTAATAGTGATTATTTTTTCTTTACTTATCAGAATGAAGAGAAAGAGACACTTACTCATAGTGCGCCACTTTTAACAGAAAAAGTGAGTATGCCTGCTGCATTTTTATACATCCCATTTTGTGGAGAATAAATACATATGTGCAAGCTTAGTTGCTTCAGGCTGTTCTTTGTACATCTTGATATTAAACCATTGGGAAATAATTTGAAAGATTTTACTCGGGTCCTTTATCCATACTGAATTGTCAGTTGAAAATAATGAAAATATTGTTAAAAATAAAATGTTACTGAGAAAAAAATATGTTGGCTTTTACAATGCATATGTACATAGTAACAGAGAACAAAAGTTGATCTGAAGTGGTGTAAGTAGAGTAGCTAAACATGAGTGGATCCTTATAAAGCTGCTCAGTTTCAGAGTAATAAACAATGACATTGAGTATTTACATATTTAGAAGTCAGTAGGAAGGTGGTGAACCAGATGTTGAGAGAACATTTCATCTTGCCTGCTCACCTTAGGCTATTATGTCTGAAGTGGAGCTTGAGTTCTGTCTCCTGTCGCATTTTCTGCATTTGATACCTACGTGCTCTGCCCTCAGTGAGCACTTTATGACGATTTTCTGCTTCTTTTCTTCTCTCTTGGTATGATTTGTAGGAATTTATTTTTTAAGAGGGCATGGTAAAAGGGAAGAAAAAGATGAGATGGATGGACACAAGGAAAGATTATTCTGTCTGCAACTTTGTTTTTCAGAAATTAAATACCCAAAACTATAGTCAATTCTCATTATTATATAGTTATGTTCTATAAAGTCTCTGCAAACACTGAATTAGCAAATACTGAACCATTGCTGCTAGGGCAAATACAGGATTAGGTTCCTGTGAGCCTCTGACCACATTTTCACCAACTGATCAATACCTAACCTTGTTTTATATATGTTTTCTGTTTAAAGACACCATATTTAACATATATCATTGATTCATTTATGTTAAACTCACAGCTAACAGCGCTACATATAACTCATGCCTAAACGAAGGTCATCTAACACATGTATTTTTGCAGTAAGGCACATCAGAGCCTTCTTTTGCTTAGGAACACTAGACAGCACTTTGGCACTATGTTTGGGGGCCAACATAAGTCCTGAAATCACCAAGGAAAAGCACCCCCAAAATGCAAACAACGTGGTTATTGACCACAGAAGGATACTTGTTTACAATATGAGAGCTGATACAAGAAGGCAGAGCCTATTGCCTTGTTTGACCTCCACTGGGAATGTTCGTGTTGGATGAGTCAAACTTTTTGCCACTCTGTACATGAAAACCTGCAAATGACCATGAAAGTGCTATGAGTATTGATTGGGAAGGTTATGAATAAATTCTAGCAAGTAGGTGAATTCAAAAATACAGAATCCACAAATAATGAGCATTGACTGCAAGTTGAAATGATAAAAATGCCTTGTATTGAAACATTGCTGCTCTTAGAAAGAACCGGATGCTCTTGCTTGACCAATTATTTTACTGTTCCTCTTATGTTCAAGTCAGAAGAGGTAAACCGTAGGATGTCCTCTGCATAATTAGAGAATTGGGCAGCAGACTTGTTGTATTATGTGACAGGGGAGCTTTATCACTGCTCTGGGTTCTGTTGATACATCATCTCTCAGACACTAAGAAAGATGGCCTAGTGCCTTATTTCACATAGCCCAAATTTAATAAGGAGTCTTACTTAGGGCATTTCTGTGTACAGTGCTTACATGATTTCTACTGATGGGAAAACACCTTATGATCAAAGGAGACTGGGAGAATTATTTTATGATATTTTACAACTGGAATATGCTTTTGCTCACAACAGATATCAGTTTCTTTATCAGTCTCTGAAACCTCTGTAAGAGAAGTTTAACAGGTATAACAGTGATGATCTACTCTTTCACTTGCTTTAAACAGTTTAATTGAACACAGTACGTAACCCTTCACTTGCTCTTAGCAAACCTTCAGAGGTTCAGAACTGCCTGGATTGTGATAATCCATGGGAGATGGTTTTTAGTTGGTGTTTTTTTCTTTCTTTCTCTTTTTCCCAGTGTATTTCAGCATAATGTTATAAAATGTCATGTTGATCAACGCTTTGTTTTATATTTATTACCAACTGTAACCATAACCTATCTTTCGAAACACAGACCTTCAACAAGCTCGTGGGAAAATTTAGCCAGTCCATCTTTCACTTGAATTTGACACAAATACTCTCAGCCACGAAGGAAGGGAAGCTGGTTGTCTGGGACATACACCGCTCACCATCATCTTCATCGGCCTCTTTGGGTGCCCCCTACATCAAGCCTTGTAAATTGGTTCATTTGCAGAAAGAAAGTATCACTGTGCTTACTACAGTTGATAGGTAATTGTTGAAAAGTAGCTATAGATGATGATAAAAATATCCTAAAACCCCTTTGGATGTATATGCATATTTTGTATATGCACAGAATATTTCTGAGGAGAGTCACAATTAACTGAAAACATTGAGCCTCTGAGGAAAAGAACTGAGAACGAGGAGCATGGCTGGGGGTGGATGTACTTCTTTTTATAGTCCTGTTTGTACTATTTGGATTTTTGAAAAATCATGTGTTAAAAAATCCCTTTGTGTTGATGAAACAAAAAGTAACTGATTTTTTCTTCCATGCTAATTAGACTTATTTTTGCACCTATAATTTTATACACTTTAAATTTAAGAAAATAACTCAACTAGCTATATTGTTTCTGATTACAAAATAACATTTACCCATTATGAAAAGATAAAATACATCAGAACTTTATAAAATTCACTCACTCTTTCATTTTGAGTGGCTGTGGAAACTCAGAGGTGGTCATTAAAAGCCACAGTTAGAACAGGGTCTGCATTCCAGCAGCAGCCCTTCCTTGCTGAGTGACCTTAGGAAGGGACTTAACCTTGCTAGGCCTCCATTTCTCTGTGTGTAAAATGGGCATAACAACACCATCTCTCTCAGAGTGGTTTAATGAGGATTTCGTGAGACAAGGCATGTAAAACTCCCTGCACGCTGCCTGGCCCAGCAGAGGCAGCCATCATTAGTGTGTGAGGGAAGTTCCCAAAAGTGTGGAGAAAATTGCCTAATGACAAGGACCCTGCCCATATGGTTAGAGTCACTGTGCCATCTGCTTTCAAAAAGCCCATTTGCTTTTATTTGCCTTTCTTTTGCTGCAGGGGAACAGTGAGGTCCTGACATGGTTTTACAAAGAGAAATGCAAATTGTCATCCTCCCTCAGTGGTGTGAAAAGACAGTAGTAGAACTGCAATTGGCCATGCAATCAACTTTTAACTAGTTAGGGTTTAGGACCCAGTGAAGACCAGGCCTGGGTTCTCCTCTCTCCATGTTAATAAAACCCAGCCAGGACCTGGGAGCTGTTCCTTGAAGGAAAAGGTCTCCGAAAACACTTGGCCAGTTTTGCTGCTTCTGTCCAGCAGAGGGCAGTGAAAGATGTGACCAGTTACTCTGCCCACCTGCCTTGCTTATTAATCAGAAACCTCATTTAATCACTGTGCGTACACAGGAGAAAATTCATCCCCCTTCTCCCCCTGTGATTAGAATTATGTCAGAGTCTTAAAAAAAAAACTCATTTGGGATGGATCCGAGGACTGGAAATAAAAGCCATTTTGTCACGTGACACTGCCTTTGGCTGTGGTGACTGGACAGGGTTTTACGATCACTCTAACAGCAGTGCCTTCCCGTAAAGCAGCTTGTGTCCCATTGCCAGCCTGTATGATTTCAGAGGGCTGGTAGAGTGACTCTCTGCATTGTCATCTGTAGTGATGCAGGGGAGAGTGTAAATCACTGCTCACCACCATGGTACATGGCTGATCACGGAGGGCAGGGAAGAGTGTGTCAGAGAGCAGGGACTTTGCTTTAGATACACCTGGATTCCCTGCATAGTCTAGCCAGGTGGCTCTGAATATGTCCCATACAATATTTGGGATATATTCATACTACAAGGTTATTTATTATTTATGTGAGGTTCAAATTTAACTGGACATCCTATATTATTATTTGTTAAACCTAACAACACAAGGCCTTGACCAAATTTCTTAACTTCTCTGAGCCTTAGTTTCCTAGATATAGAGTGAATAACAGTAAAATCAGCCTCATTGGGCAGTATGAAATTAAGTTTTTATAATGTCTTGGAATCGAGAGCCCAACATATAATTTAGGTGTTCAATAGAAGGTACTTGTTATCACTGCTGTTTATCAAACTGATGTTATTCTCCATTTCAGCTATATTGTCACAGGTGACATTAAGGGCAACATTAAGTTCTATGATCATAACCTGGCTATTGTTAACTGGTACAGTCACCTCAAACTGAGCTGCATAAGAACTCTGTCCTTTTCAATGACCCTGCCAGCTCCTCCAACAGAAAAATCAAACTATCCTCCAGACTGCACTTTAAAAGGTGACCTCTTTATTGTAAGGTAAGTTGTTAGTGAATTTAGTCATTTGAATGAATGAATGAATCTAGTCATTTGAATGGTCAAAAAATGATTGATGTCTTCATTTAGATTGCATGCATTGGAATATTCATCTTGTTCCTGGGATATGCAGTAGAGAGACCTGGCTTTCCTAGTCCTTTACCTGGCTTGCAGATGGATCTTCTTGGCTGATTATAATCACTATATGATCATTTAAAAATATATTAGTCTTATTTTGATATTAAGACTCTTTAGTAAATGGAAGCTGGAAGGTCCTTATCCATAAACTCTAATCTCTGTTGAGTCTAGAGTCCTTCCTGTAGGTTGGTCTCTTTTCTGTAGCTGATCTTGTCCTAGCTGCTGTGGTGAAAGGCATTGGATAATTAATAGCCATAACATTTCAAGACCAAATTATCTGTGAGTCTGCTTAATTACCCTTGCAGTATTTACAGGCACATCTGTATGTGTGCACCAAACTCCATATTTGCATACACAAATGAATATTTGCATGTGCAGATTAGCTAATTGTACAACTGACTGTCCATCTGCATACTTAATGACTCAATTTACATGTGGAAAAGTGGGTTTTTTCACTTGCAAATGGAGGCTGTTGGGTATTGGTGTTATATTTTTGGAGATGTCGGGTTAATAATGTCACTAAATTACAGACGACAGAGGCGTTTTATGTGCAATTAGAGGCAGAATAGCTGGCGTGCCCCATTCCCTGCAAACACTGATACTGTTTGGTCTCTCCTTGGCAAACAGGAATCTTATCATTGGAACATCTGATGCCACCGTGTACCACTTAACAACAGATGGGACCAAACTTGAGAAGTTATTTGTAGAGCCCAAAGATGATGTTTGTGCCATCTCCTGCCACCCATACCAACCTCTCATTGCCGTTGGGAGCTTCTGTGGGATGATCAAAGTGTGGGATTATGAAAAGAAAAAGTACATTTTCAGCAGGGTCTTTGAGAAAGGGCTTGGAGTACAGAGTCTGACCTACAACCCTGAAGGTATTTGCATTTTATCAGCCTATCATTGGTTCCAAATGGAAAACAGACCCAAGGGGGATACACCTTGGCTGCCACAGCTTTAGGAAGTTCTCTCTGACTCTAAGTCCCCTCAGCAAGATAGATAAGATACCTTCTCTGTCAGGACCCTGCAGTACTATCTGAGTGCTCATCCAAAGGTGTCATGCCTTTCAGTTTGTTTCTCTACATGGGCACCTCATCTGCTGTGTTCATTGCTGCCTCCTCTGTACCTAGAACAAAGCCTGGCACAGACTCGGTATTTCTTGAATGAATGAAGTCTTTTTCCATCATTGGTCCTCTGGTTTGTCATTTCAGGAGCCCTTCTTGGAGCTGGCTTCACAGAGGGGACAGTGTACATTCTTGATGCCATGTCTTTAGAAAACGAAACCCCAGAGCCTTTCAGATACTCCAGAGCCAGTGTGACTCACATAAGTTTTTCCCACGACTCTCAGTATATGGCAACAGCTGTAAGTATTTTCACTGACTGCCCAGTGGCTTAGTAACCTTATTTAAAACCAAAAGAAAAAGGGGGCTGGGGGAAAATGTAGAGTTTCTTTTTGGAGTGATGAAAATGCTCTAAAATTGTGATGATGGTCGCACAACTCTGTGAATATACTAAAACCCATCAAATTGTATCTTTAAGCCAGCAAATTGTGTGGTATGGGAACTGTATCTCCATAAAGCTGTTACATAAAGAGAAAGGGGTGAGGGAGGGATGAGGACTTTTCCCTGAAAACAAGACCAAGGTTTCAGAACCTCCCAACTTGGATTCTGCTGCCCTGATAGCTCATTTCGGTTGGGTAGGTTTTGGGAACCCTCTCTCTGTATTCGTTCTTTCATCTTTCCCTCTGATTTTTGACGACATTGATCTCAGAGCAGTGTCCTCTACCATATTGTGGATTCTGTTTCTTCCCTCTGCGAACAGGACTGGCTCTTAATCTCAGGAAAGATTTTCTCAGGCCTCTCACCTCTCCCTCCCGCCAGTGCTCTTGTTTGCCTTTATGTTGGGTGGGGAAAGCAGCTGTCTTCACTTAAACCACCATCCCTTCCAGCGCGCTCCCCTCCCCACTATGGTGTGGCTGCTCTTCTGGTTTGCGTACACAACACTTTGGAAGCGTGGGCCCACACAGCTCAGGCACCCTGTCCCTGTGTCCCTTCAGGCTGGGCTCTTCCACTCTGACCGTGTTCACTCTCAGCCTTCATTCCTTTTTTTAAATCAACCTTTTTTATTTTATGAAGCTGAACAAAGAAAAGGGACAAAGGCAAAAAGAGGCTCTTGGTTTTCCACAGAGAATGAGGTGGGAACTTAGAGAGTAAGACCATAGCATCAACAAATACTTTCTCCCCCATTACCTTTGTAAATTATCTATTTTTAACCGTAATTTTCTCATCTGTAAATGGGCATTATTTTACTACTTGCTCTCTGATAGACTAAGATTTTTCTTGGAGAAAATTTTCTAAAGGCAAAATTAGTATAAAAGTATAATGATTCTTAATTTACAAAATTAAAAAAGGAATAACTTCTCTTATGCTCACATTCAGGATGTAAGTTTTACTGTGGCCGTTTACATGGTGGTAGTCAAAAGTGGAAAAAGGGTCTGGGAATACTTAGCAAGACTTCGGTCTCATCGCAAAAGCATCCGGAGTCTCCTATTTGGGGTTCACCTGGACAACAACGAGCCTAGACTGCTGAGCCTCGGGACAGACAGGCTCTTGGTGAGCTGGTTAGCTTTCATTTACCTGGTTACCAGGACTGTGTTTCCTTCTTGTTACATCCCTGACATGTTGCACAGAAGCAGGCCCACAACATGTGAGTTTGTTGGAGAAAACGAGCGTACAACAAAGTATCATAAACCTCTTCAGGTCAGCACTTTGCCTTAACACAGGTGTGACACGGCAAAGGGACTCAAAGTTCTGAATGAAGAGGCTTCTGGGAAGCACCAAGTGGGAAGGTGAGGGGAGGCGTATTCCCCAGTGTGGAGAGCCCTGCCCCTCGCCTCCCCATGTGACTCTGGACACTTTGTGTCCAGCTGTCAGGTCAGGCTGTCACCTACGTGTGAAAACTAGTAGAGGATGCGAGTTGGAGGGAAATGCAATATTACAGGACCAAGCCAAAAGGATTCAAAATCAGTCAATGTATCTATCTATGCATCCTTCCTTCCTTTCTCCTCTCTCCCTTCCTTTCCTCCCCTTCTTTCCTTTATTCTGTTTATCCAACCATCCATCCAACCATCCATCCATCCATCCATCCATCCATCCATCCATCCATCCATCCATGTCTGCCCACCAAAACATACCTGTGGGACAAATTCAGCAGGCTGCTAATTTGTGACTGTTGAGTGCTATGCTGAGATTTAGATATAAATTAGTTCCTACTCGAGAAGAGTTTCTAAGATAATGGTAAGAGATGCAGAATAACAGAACTGTAAGAGTTCAGGTTTTGGAATCAGTTGGACCTAAATTTGAATTTTCACTCTGCCACTTTTTAACTATGTGACCCTGGGCAAGCCACTCTGAACATCTGTTTTCTCATCCATAAAATGGGCATGACAGTACTACCTGGTAAGAGAGTTATGAGGATTAAATAGCATGATGTTTTTAAGAGCATTTAGTTCATGGTGAATACTCAGTAACGGTAACTGATTAGGTGTAAGGTCTATGCAAGTTTTCTCTTTGGAGACCTGATACTGTCCCTCCAAGAATAGGACTATTGGCTGATAATTACAAAGGCTGTCACCCAAAAGCTTGAGGCTCCTTAGCTGAGCCTTTTCTTTGGCTAGGCCCTCAATGTGTGTCCATCTGGGCCCCTCCGCAGATAGAGTATAATCTTCTCAAGAGTCACAAAGACAACCTGGAAGTCCTGGACATTCACCGAAGTGGCCAGGGTAGCTACCCCACCTGTATGGTCTGGTACCCACCGCTCACCAAGGAGCTCTTCCTGCTCATTTGCAACAGTGCCTACAAAGTGAAACTTTTTAATTCTACTACCAAAATGTGCAGGTAAGCACCAGGAGCTTCCCACTAATATGTATTAATAAATCAATTTCTCTGCCCCAAGCCTATTTTAAGTCACAATTTAAGGACCTGTGAACAGCTTGGCTACTATTATCATCCTCTTCACTTTGTAGAGGAGGAAACTGAGACACAGATAACATAAGTAATTCTCACCCAAGGTCACATGACTAGGAAGTGGCAGAGGCAGGATGCAAAGCTGAAGCCCTTGCACCTAAGCCTGGCCCTGCATCAAGGTAAGGCGTCCAGAGCTCAGTGCTTGTGAATCCAGGGAGGAAACAGACCCTGGGGCCCTGGAAAAGTCACCAATGCTCTAAAATCTCCTTCTCTCCTAAAGAAAAACATACTTTCACCTGACTACTACTAATTGTTGATTTTTATTATTCTTGGCTCTCAAAGAAGTTTTAAATTCAACTGATAGCTTTCCTTTGTTCACTGCCTACATGAGCCACATATTCTTCCAGGTGCTGGACACAACGGGATAAAAACAAAACAACGTTTTTGTCATCACGGAGTTCACACTGAGGTGGGGAAGGGGTGATGCACTAACACGGACGGGTAGCTGGGTAGTGGGAACGTGGTAATCAGTGCTATGCAAAAAGTGTCACAAGGCAGCAGGAAGAGAAGGGAAGCCCTAGAGGTGGAGGGGCTGCAGTTGCGCCAGGCGGGCAGGGAGGCCTCAGAGAGGGTGACTTCTGGACAGAAACTCCACGGAAAGGAGGGAGCGGACCATGTAGTTGGAAGAAAAAGCATCTAGACAGAGGACCAGCAAGTGCAAAGGACGGAAGGCTGAAGGTGTTTGGGGTTTGAGAAGTGCCAAGAAGGCCACATGGCTGCAGCAGAGTGGGCGAGGAGGAGAGTGTGGGAGAGCAGGTCAGAGGCACGGGCAGGTCGCCTGACACAACACCATGGGGATTCTGGCTCTTTCCTGCGGAAGTCAGAGCTAGTGGAGGGTTTTGAGCAGAGGAGTGACATACTCTGATTTATACTTAAAAATGCTGTCTGGCTTCTGCACAGAGACTAAACTCTGGGGCTCAAAGGTAGAAGGAGCAAGGCTCAGAAGGCTGTTGTGAGAGATGTTGGTGGCTTGGCCCTGAAGGGCAGCAGGGATGGGGGTTGGATTCTGGGTGGATCCTGTAGGCAGAGCAAACACAGTTTGCTGATGGAGTGAAAGGGAGGTGTGAGAGCTAGGGCTTCTCACATACCTCAAAGCCAGAAGGCTGCACTCCAGCCTGGGTGGCAGAGTGAGCCCCTGTCACTAAAGAAAAAGAAAGAAAAAACAAAACAAAACAAAGAAGAAGAATAGATTTAAGGCAAATCAAGAGTCAGAGTTTGGACCAGGCCAGTTTGAGATGCCTGCTACTCATCCAAGTGGGAGTACACAGATTAGACTCCTGAGTATGGAGGTCATGGGAGAGGCTGGGCTGGAGGTCAAGAGCACAGGATGGAACAGACAAAGAGTCCATTGTTGTCTGTGGTTAGGAACAAATAAAAAGTAATACAAGTAAAATAAAGCCATGAGACAGGAGGAGACTCCAGAGGAGAGGAGTAGATAGAGATTGAAGGACCACGCCCAGAGCATCCAACGTTTGGCCTCTTAGTGCAGCATCTCCTCCCTTCTGAAGCCATCCTGCACCTGCAGGTGGCCTCTTGTGCTTCCAGCCCACACAGGTCCCAGGGGTTGCCCCTCGTGACAAACACTAATTATCATGCGCCATCCCTGCACTCGGGCCTGCACGCCTCAGCCCAACTCATCGTCAATAATCCTGCAGAGTATCCCACTAAGGTTCCAGGAGACTATTTACTTGCCCAAGGTGAAGCAGGGCGGGACTTGACCCTTGAACCCAGGCTGGATTCTGTCCTCTGCCGGGCAAGGCAGGCCCTGACACAGGCCTGGCTTTGGGATCTTACGTGCTCAGCCCTGGAGGTAAGCTGTGGTTTGGCTGCTTGCTGGATACAGCTGAAAAAAGACAAGGAGGAAGAGAACCTAGAAGTGAGAATGTTTCAGCAATCTTGCCTGGAGAAGGAAGTTAGGGAATAGGCAACAGCAGCTGGGCCCCAGGCTTGAGAAAGATCATTGTTTTGAAATATATCACAGAGAAGATAGGTCCCTCAAAAGTCCAGCATCACCCAGGATTTTTTTTTTTTAAACAATTCTTTTCCAGAAGGCAGAACGAAAAATGACTGAGAAATGCCATGGCATATGATAGGGAGAGAAATCTAGCACAATTTTTTAAAACTATTAAAACACTTGAAATGCTTTCTTCATACATGCTGTATGAAGAAGAGTTTTAGGAAGATTTCAGAATCTTCATGCATTGTCTTTAATGGATACATACTTTTTGGACAAAGAATATCCCTCAGATATGCCCAGTCCTGAGAAACTCTGAATCTGTGGAACAGGAGAATTAGGGATGGCGAGCTTCAGGCTTTAAGTTCCTACTAACAGTTCTTAACCAGAGAGAAGAGGCAGGAGGGACTTTTAGCCACAGAGTTATGAGTTTCTGCCTATTGAAGATCAATCTGAAATTCGTGTAAAGTATCTTAAAAAAAATAATTTATCTGCCGAACATAGTGGCTCACACCTATAATCCCAGCACTTCGGGAGGCTAAGGTGGGAGGATCACTTGAGGCCAGGAGTCCGAGACCAACCTGGGGAACATAGTGAGATTCCATCTTTCCAAAAAATTTTAAAAATTAGCTGTATGTGGTCGCATGTGCCTGTAGTCCTAGCTACTTGGGAGGCTGAGACAGGAGGATGGCTTGAGGCCAGGAGTTGGAGGCTGCAGGGCTGAGATAGTGCTACTGCAACAGAGTGAGACCCTGTGTCTACTAAATAAATAAATAAATAAATAAGGCGAACAATTCAGTGGCATTTACTGAATTTACAATGTTGTGCAACCACCATCTCAGTCTAGTTCCAGAACATTTCCATCATTCCAAAATAAAACCCCTGCATAAAGCATCTTTTAAGTTGTCAGAATAATAAAGTCTCATAACTACAGCTAATTGGCAAGGAATTGCCTTTTCATGATAAATCTGAAAGAATTTAAAAACACATTTTAAAAATATTTGAAAGAACATGAAAAGGCAGTTCACAGAAAAAGGCCAAAAAACCTATGAGCAGATGCTCACTAGTATATCAAAGATGGAAATGAAAACAAGATATCATTTTTCTCAAATCAGATTAGCAAAGATAACAATGATTGATTAGTGACTAGTGTTGGCAAGGGTTCAGGGAAACCGGGTACTCTCATCTGCTGCTGCTGGGGGTATAAATCGGTGTAACCTTTGGGGACAGCAATTTGTCACCCTCTATTGAATGTTTTTCATATCTTTTGACTTCTAGGAATATAGGCCACAGAAGTACTCACACAGTGTGCCAAGACATAAGTAAAAGGATGTCTTGTTTGAAAATATTTTTAAAAATGGAAACAATCCAAGTGCCCATTAATAGGGGATTAGTTAAATGATGGCTTGTCAGTGCACTGGAACACGATGCTGCTTTTAGAAAAGAAAAAAAGAGAAAGAATTAAGATAGCTCTCTCTGTAGTGGAATTATCTCAAAGATAAGAGATAAAGCAAATTGCCAATGAAGTGTGAATAGCATAATTCTATGTTTGTATAAAATTATAAAAGAAATTCTTGAGTCATATATACCAAATCATTGCCTGTGATTATACTGGGATAGGGTACAGCAATGTGAAGTTATAGGTAGATTTTCTACTTTCTGTGTGTCTACATAGAAAATTAGAAAATTTTTGAAAGTTTGAAAATTTTCACAATGAATATGTAATACTTTTTTTTTTTTGAGACAGAGTCATGCTCTGTTGCTCGGGCTAGAGTGCCGATGGCACCAGGCTAGCTCACAGCAACCTCAAATTCCTGGGTTCAAGCAATCCTTCTGCCTCAGCCTCCCGAGTAGCTGGGACTACAGGCATGTGCCACCATGCCCGGCTAATTTTTTAAATATATTTTAGTTATCTAGCTAATTTCTTTCTATTTTTAGTAGAGATAGGGTCTCTTGCTCAGGCTGGTCTTGAACTCCTGACCTTGAGCAATCTTCCCGCTTTAGCCTCCCAGAGTGCTAGTGTAATACTTTTTTAATCGGAAGAAAAATATATTAATTTTATACAATTGGTAGATGTGTTTAATAATACTAGGTAACAGTTATATATCTGTATGCTAGAAATTGTGCTATGTGCTTTATATAACTCAGCACAGTCTTATGGAGTAAGTACTGTCCTTGTCCCTATTTTACAGGTAAGGAACCCAGGGCACAGAGAGGTTATTTTTAATTTATATTGGGATATAATTCACATACCATAAACTTCACCCTTTTAAAGAATACACTTAAGTGGTTTTTACTATATTCACAAAGTTGTACAATCACCACTATCCAACTCAGGAACATTTTCATCACCTCAAAAAGAAACCCCATCCCTGTCAGGACTCACTCCTCTCCCCTCCCCTCCTCCCCTCTCCCCTCCCCTCCCCTCTTATCCCTGGCAACCACTAATCTGCTTTCCATCTTATGGATTTGTCTATTCTGGCTATATAAATCATATTTGTATGAATGGAAGCATACAATATGTGCATTTTGTGCCTGGCTTCTTTCACTTGACGTAGTATTTTTGAGGTTCATTCACATTGTGACATGAATCAGTCTTTCATTCCTTTTTGTGGCTGAATAGTATTTCATTGTGTGGATATACCACATTCTGTTTATCTAGTCATCACTTAATGGACATTTGCGTTGTTTCTGCTTCTTGGCTATCATGAACATTTGGGAATAGATTTCTGTGAAGATATATGTGTTTCATTTCTCTAGGAGTGGGCATATTGGTTCATATAGTAACTATGTGTTTAACCATCTGAGGACCTTGCTGTTTTCTATAGCAACTGCACCATTTACATTCCTGCCAGCAATGTTTGAAGATTCCAGTTTCTCCTCAACTTGCCCCTAATTTTTTTTTTTTTTAAAACAGGGTCTCGCTCTGTTGCCCAGGCTAGAGTGCAGTGGCATCATCATAGCTCACTGCAACCTCAAACTTCTGGGCTCAAGCGATCCTTCTGCCTCAGCCTCCCAAGTAGCCGGGACTACAGGGATGCGCCACCATGCCTGGCTAATTTTTTTTTTGTATTATTTATTTTTTTTTCCTTTTCTTTTGCTCAAGAAACTCAAATCTGTTGGCTAATTTTTAAACATTTTTTTTGTAGAGACAGGGTCTTGCTATTGCCCAGGCTGGTCTTGAACTCCTGGCCTCAAGCGATCCTCCTGCCTTGGCCTCCCCAAATGCTAATGCATCCTGACCTGCTCTAATTGTTGAGGGTCAGAGCCGGGTTTCAAATGAGTCTGTGCTCTTCAGCATGCTCTGCCCTGCCTCTACCCTCTCAGTGATATGTGGGGACAGGTCTTCAACCTTTCTACTTCAATGATAAGAGAAGGGTGACTTAGAATTAGCTGGTGCATTGTCTACCTAGTGGTCATTTTAATGTTTTTAAAATTTCACCTAATTCTACATGTATGTGAACCTGACTATGGATCATCGCAGACTGATGCTCTCCCACACCACCCTGTAGCCCAGCAGGGAAAGCCTGCTTTCATAACCGCCCCTGTCCCCTACTCAGTTTCACCTCCCGACACCTCTCACTCCTTTTCCCCTTACTGTTTGTGCTTCCTCAGTTTACAGACGGTATTCTATGTCCACTACCTTCTCACCGCCTATGCCCGCTGCCTGTTTCCCCGTTACCTCTGTGTTTGTCTCTCCATGTCTGAGTCACCATTCCAGAAGCAGCTTAGATGTCACCTGGTGGCTCCTCACTCTTCCTGGCACAATCCCTGCACTGTGAATTTTCTGGGTTACCACCCTGCTCCCTCATGTTGGTTTCATGTCTGTTGTCCTTGCCAGGCAGTCACCACAGTGACAGGAGCCATATGTTACTCATTTCTGTACCCTTAGCACCTAACACAATGCCTGGTGCAGAGAGATACTCAGGAAAGTCTTGTTTTTTTGTTTTTTGTTTTTTTTTTTTTTTTTGAGACAGAGTCTCACTCTGTTGCCCGGGCTAGAGTGAGTGCCATGGCGTCAGCCTCGCTCACAGCAACCTCAAACTCCTGGGCTTGAGCAATCCTCCTGCCTCAGCCTCCCGAGTAGCTGGGACTACAGGCATGCGCCACCATGCCCGGCTCATTTTTTCTATATATTTTTAGTTGGCCAATTA
>CAUYPO010006175.1:0-17279 GCA_963574435.1 Cheirogaleus major | reverse complement strand
GGTACAGTGACATGCTGCCTAGGTTTGTAGCTTAGGAGCAATAAGCTATACCATATAGCCCAGGCTATATCATGTAGGTTCGTGTGAGTACATTCTGTGATGTTCACACAATTGACAAAATCGCCTAACTACAAATTTTTTGTAACTCTCCCCCTAATTAAGTGATACACGACTATGTTTTGTATCATGTATTTGTCTGATCCATTAACGAGTAAAAGAAGAAGCAAAATCCTTTTTTCAATTCTGGCAGGCTATGTTATAATGTGGAATAAACACAAAGATTAATCAAATAAAAGATTTTAGCAAATATTGAGCAGAGTATGCTATGCATGACATGTTTCCAAAGAAATTAAGATGTACATGATTACGATGGGTAGTCCTGCTGCCTAAACACAGGATGCATAACAAGGACCTTAATGAATAAATTTTGGAGTTTGTGTAGTTTATTCTCTATCAGGTTCACTCTACTTAAGTAAGGAGATAAAACATCATTGCTTTCATATAAAACATCCTAGTTATGCTTTAGTTATAATTTAAAAAGCAGTCAGTGATTTATTTTCAAAAGTTATAAAAGAAGGAAGGGATAATGTTTTGCCTAAATATCTGTTTTACCAATCAGTCAAAAAAGTAAGTTGGAGGGAGCTTTGGATCTCCTAAAAGATAGATTTCATAGGGAATTTATTAGAGTGATATAAATACTTCTAACTAAAGAGTAAGACTCCTCCAAACTCTGTTGTGGCTGCCGTATCCTCTAAAGCAGCAGTCCCCAACCTTTTGGCACCAGGGACCAGTTTCATGGAATATAATTTTCCCACAGACCAATGTTGGGGGATGCTTTGGGATGATTCAAGGGCATTACATTTATTACATTTGCAGCTGCTAGCATCACCAACTCAGCTCCACCTCAGATCATCAGGCATGAGATTCTCATTAGGAACGCGCAACCTAGATCCCTCGCATGCGCAGTTTACAGTGGGGTTCACACTCCTATGAGAAAATAATGCTGCTGCTGATCTGACAGGAGACAGAGGTCAGGCAGTGATGCAACTGCGGGAGCAGCTGTAAATACAGATGAAGCTTTGCTCTCTTTCCTGCTGCTCACCTCCTGCTGTGCAGCCCAGTTCCTAACAGGATACAGACCAATGCAGGTCCACAGCCTGGGGATTGAGTACTGCAGCTCTAGAGCATCCAAGAGGTGTAACTATTATACACAAAAGAGCAGATACAAGGAAAAGGGACTTATTTTTATTCTTTACGTAAGACAAAGAAATAAAGAAAATCAAACTGAAGAGTGGTGTAATCACCCATAAAGTGGGAATAGAACAGAATCAATGGCAATGTTTAGATGTGCTAACTCCACCCGGCTTGCTTTTGCCACTCACGGGGTACATGGATGGCCCTGGGCCATGTATGGGGTAGGTGGAGAAAACATCACCTTATAACTCTTTACAGCAGCCCAGCCTTTCCGATGTGCATACCCACACTCCAATTACTATAGTATTTGAAACTACGGGAAAATTGCAAACTTTCAGCTCTAACGACCAAAAAAGTATAAAAACAAAGCATATTAATCAGATCTTTCTAGTTGAAATTCAGGTCAGAGTAAACTTTCTTTTATGTGTTGAATTCATAAAATATCCATTTTTGTGTTATTTTACTTCCTAAAAGCATACTAATTGATAACTCACTGATTGCAATTTTTATAACTTAAACACCTCATGCATTAAAAATGGGCGTGAAGATTTCAGCGAAATTACTCACTCCCACTCAATAAAAAATTCTGTGGCAATGTTCCAGAATATTTTACAACACAATTAAAATAAAAACCCAGCACACAACTCACCCTTCACATTTCAGAGTTAACCTAATTAGTGCCAGGGGAAAAACCCTACAAGTCAAACCACTTTCAATGTTTTGTTTTCAGAAACTGATTGGAGCCTATATAACAAAGGACAAGAATATTAGTCAATTGAAAAAGTATAATCGCATTACTTTTAATAGGGAATCTTCCTTTTTGATGTCGTTTTATTGTTTTTTTCACCCTGTTGGATTAAGTATAGTGCCCAGGCTTTTTCAGGAGAGCCCACAATAAATTCAAAGTATTGTGTTTATTTACATGATCACAAAATACATTTACATTGTTGAATATTACCAATGATTAAAGATTCAGCTGAATTCGGAGAGGTTAAAAATAACAAATGTCTAAGTACACATAATAATTGATCTTAGATGAATACTACTGAATAATATATATTGTTTTGTATCTCACTTGTGCTTTTGTTAGCATAGGTAGAAAAGTGAGGCACAAGCAGAGGAAGTGCGGAATGGGCCATGTAAACAGACAGACAGGGTACTGAGTAAGAAACCACACTACACGGTAAGGGTAACTGCACGTGTCACAAGAAACAACAGGACACATTCACATTACAGTTTCTCCCCCAGTGGGCTTTGGACACCACAACACATCCGCACCTAACCAGATAAGACGGAAAACTCCCCCGCCCGACTGCAGCAAGACGATAACATTTCCATTGGTCAGGAAGAAAGAAGAGAAGATACATCAGGAAAGAGGAGAGGCCAGACAAGAGAAAAAAGGATGACACAGAGACCCCAGTGCCTGCTCCTATCTCCCTTCTGGTGTTTACTATCGCTTGCTAATCTGTCCTGACAGTCCACCTCCATGTCTGGAAGTGTGCTTGCTTAATAAACTTCTTTAACTTTGCTTTGCTGCTTTGGTGTTTGGTTTCAATTCTTTGTCTCCAAACTCTAAGACTTGAGGATGATCACTCACCAGTAACACTCTCCTTTCATATCATTGCAACTCAAGAGATCACGTAGCTTTCAAATGTTAATATTTCTCAAAGTTGGCTAAGGGAATCTTAGTTCTGCACGATTCAAAAACTAGTTTTTGAGCATCTACTATGCATTTCACCTTCTGGCAGGCATGGGATATGAGAAAAACATAAAATTCAAGTTCTTGATATAAGAAATCCATAAATTCATTGGAGAGAAAAATGTATGGAATTACATAGCACCTTGAAATAAATGGTAAAGTGTATCCCAAAATGAAATGGCGTGCAAATTAAGATTATGTGGGGAAAAGCACTAGCATGGTCAAGATGATTTCTTAAAGTCAACAAGATTTCAGGTAGGCTTGGAGGTTTATCAGAAACAATTTTTAGTAAGAGTACTTGAGTGCCAGTGTCATCATTTAAGGGAGATAAGACCAATGACATGATTAAAATTCCCATCCACTAACTAATTCCAATATTTTCAATACTTGCCATAACAAAAATTTCAAAAACAGCAATTAAAAAAAGAACCAAAAAAGCTATCATATTTGCAATCAAGTATTTTTCAATACAAATTGAGAATTTAAAGAAATTACTAATAGATCAATTTTCCTTAAAACAAAAACCCCATTTGTTGATAAAAATGGTAAATTATTTTAGCAGCCTGGGAGGACAAGTAAGAGAATTGCTTGAGGTCAGGAGTTTGAGACCAGCCCAAACAAGAGCGAGACCCCATCTCTACTAAAGATAGAAAAATTAGCCAGGAGTGGTAGCACATACCTGTAGTCCCAGGTACTCTGGAGGCTGAGGAAGGAGGATTGCTTGAGCCCAGGAGTTTGAGGTTACAGTGAGCTATGATAATGCCACTGCATTCTAGTCTGGCTGACAGAGTGAGACTCTTTTTCAAAAAAAAAAAAAATGCTTTCTATAGTGTCATACATTATATGTGTCGGACATCATGGCTCACCCTTCTACTATTAAATTAACAAGTGCTAAGGTGTCTTGTTCACCTCTCTATTCCACATATATGGCAGACAGTCATTGCTTGATATATATCTGTTTAATAGATGACTTACTGAACAAGATAGTAAATATTATATTTTATTTTACAGAAAAAGGTCTGCCTTTTATGAAACTACCCATTAAATGAATCCTGCCTTAATATTCCAAGGTTTGAATTGTATGAGAATTATACATGAACTATATTAACTTATTTTCCTTATAAATTTGCACAACAAATGATTTTTCAAAAGTGAGTAAATGTAAGTAAATATAAATGGCTATAAATACAAAATCATACATACATATGAATATATAAAAATGTCATGTCTCTGTGATCACTGCACTATAATCAAGGTTCTCCAAGAAACAGAACCAATAGGATATAAATATATAAAGATATCTATGTATATAATCATATATATATTAAATGAGGAATTGGCTCGCATAATAATGGAGGCAAAGAAGTACATGACCCACGATATGCTGTCTGTAAGCTGAAGACCCAGAAAGCCAGTGATGTAATCGTAGTCCAAATTGGACGGCTTGAGGACCTGAGGAGCCAATAGGGCAAATCCCAACTGAAGGACAAGAGAAGATCAATGTTCCAGCTTAATCAGGCAGGCAGGAGGCAAAAGGGGTGAATTCATCCTTCCTCCACCTTTTGTTGTCATTAGCCCTCAATGAATTGGATGAGGCCCACCCATACTGGGGAGGGCAATCAACTGTACTGAATCCACTGATTGAAATGCTACTGTCATCCAGAAACACCCTCACTGACACTGGAAGAAGTAATGTTTAATCTGGGCACCCCATGGCACGGTGAAGCTGACAGATCAACTTAACCACCACAAATCCACCCCTTGTCAACTTGGCAACCATAAATATTCCTTAAATGATACCTAATCTTCACATGAAGACAATAAAATGCTCACGATTCCTCCTAACATTGTACAATATATACTATCCTGTGTACAACAGAAAGGGCACTGACCCCTCACCCCTCCATGTTACAAGGCCTGGCTTGGCATGCCCCACACTACTGGGGGCTATAAATTGACTAGGGATTAAGAACTCCCTGTTCTTGTGATTCAGGTCAGACTTTTGTTACTTGACCTTGATCTTTTCTACTTATACAAATCAAATAAGAATTTAGTAGGCTTACTATCTATTTTACTCCCAGGAATGCCATGACCAATTAGCCAACACTATAGGTCTGTGTGAATCACAATATTCCTGATTGCTGTTTTGACTCTCCTGTCCATTGCTTTAACCACGCCCGCCTTGCCTTTGGTGGATGAGTCCTGCCACTTGGCCCCTGCCACTCTGGAATCCAATTCTTCCTACTTCATTTAGTTTTCTCAATTCACTGACTGCAGCTCCCACTGTAAAGTCTGATGTACATAAAAGAGTAATCAAAGAACTCTTTGAGTATGCTGTGGCTCCCCTCACAAACTAATTCACCACGTTGTTGCTGAAAGGTCTGTCTTCTGGACCCTCCCAGTGTGGGTGGGTACATCTTAAATGACAATTCCACTCCCATGTTCCAATCTCCCTAAGCCTTTGTATCTCTTCCTCTGCATTACACTAAGGCACATTGGAATTTCCAGTTTGCTCTCTGTGAGCAATATTTTTGTACATGTTTCATCCGACCAACCAAACACCAAACACACTGTTAGAAATGTTTCTAACTCCTCGAGCTTTAACATTAAATGCAGAATCTCTACCTAGTGAGCCCCATTTCAATAAATTCAGCCTGATCCAACTTTTTCTCTTTCTACCATGACCTCAAACCCTTAGTGTCCATTCCTGAACATGTTCCCTGGATTTCTGTCCATGTAAATTAGAAAATTCAAGTAATTATTCTGGAGTGTAACACACCTTTTTATGGGTCATATATTGTATCTCACTTTCAGGGATCTGCTAGAACTTGAGCTTAGTTGCAGGTCTAGATGCAAAAAGGGAGGGTTGGGGTGGAAGCTGGAGGGAATCAGCACTGTCCTACATGACCATGTCCTCAGGGGAGGCCATCACATTTTCTTCAAGCAATGCAAGGTTAATCCTTCAGATGGAGGTGGAAAGGCTGATACCTCTGAGGATGGAGACATTTATACCACCCTCTTTTGCTGACAAAAAAGGCTCATCAGAATTTCGGGGCCCAATTTTTCCCTACTTCATCAGAAGCCTCCCATACTTCCTCATCCTAATTTTCAAGATCCCATTCTGTCCCAATCCTTGTCCTCACTTTAACAGTAAACATCTGGCGAAGTTTGGAGTTCAACTTGCATTGTAATGCACCCAGTTGCAGATAAAATTTGCCATTTGATTTTCAGCAATTTGAAAGCTGTGGCTGCAGGAGATAAGAGTCTCCTTCAGGACACACATTGAAGCTCTTAGGCTATCTATGTGGCATTTGAGCTGGGAATTCAAACCCTTGAGTTGATCTTTTTCTTGTACCACCCTATCTAGGGACATTAATAGCAACCAGCCAATGTCATTATAGTCATTAGTTTTCCAAAAATGTTCAAAGATGTCATATACAGAGTCACCCAACTCCTTGCTTCACATAAGTGGTTGATTAGGAGTATCCATTGCAGATATTTTGTGTGTCTCTACTGCCAGATCATGCCATGGAATATTAGTTCTCCTTTACTCCTCAGAATAGAGTCATTCATGTATTTAAATCTAATCAGATTAAAGAGACAATTCATGAAAATCTAGAACCAATTTAGAAAACTCATCTTTAAATATTGATTCCTCTAGAACCACTCTTGGTATCAAAATCTGTATTGCTCAGGATTCTCCAGAAAAAAAGAACAAATAGGAGACATAGATAAATAGAGAGATGAAAGATAGGCAAATAAATAGATATTATATTGCATAATATATGTATATATAATGAAAGAGATAGAGAGGGAGACAGAAGGAGAGGGAGAGAGAGATTATGAGGAATTGGTTCAAGTGATTAAGGGGGCTGAGAAGTCTCACAATCAACAGTCTGGAAAGCTGGTGAACCAAGAAAGCCAATGGTGCAATTCCAGTCTGAATATGAAAACCTGAGAACTGGGAAGCTGATATTGTAAATGCAAAAAATCCAAGTCCAAAGGCAAGAGAAGACTAATGTTCCAGCTTAAGCATGAAGGCAGGGAGAAAACGGATCAAGTTCACCTTTCCTATGTCTTTTGCTCTATTCAGGCCCTCAATAGATTGGATGATGCCCACCGATATTAGGGAAGGCAATCTGCTCTAATGAGTCCACTGATTTAAACGCTAAACACATCTGAAAACACCCTCATAGACACGGGAAGAAAAAATGTTTAATCTGGACATCCTGTGGTGCAGTCAAGTTGACATATGAAATCAACAATCATGCACCTGTATAAATCAAGCAAGAAAACAGAAGCAAGTCAGTCTAGTGAGTATACACAGCAGGGAGATCAGCAACCCTCTCTGGGAGACAAGGTGGTACAGGCTGTTCACTCCTCCAAACCCTCACCTTAAAAATAAGTAGATTCCTATAATAAGGTCTGAATGAATGAGAGTTACATCAGACCCTAAGAAAGTTCTATTAGCCTCCTAAAGTCTAGCTTTTACATATGTGGCTAGGTAGGAAAATTATGTATGCAGGCTAATCTAGATGGAGGTTGCTTATCCTCATTTGAACCAGGAAGCACTCTATGAATCCAGTCTTATAAATTTAAAATATGACTACAGAGGGACAAAGAATGAAGAACATTTAGTACCAAATATAGGCCTCCCTTATCACTCTTAACCTCTCTAGATTAAGAAAGTCTAGCATAAGTGCCTCCTGAACTCAAGCTGCTGAACAAAGGTCAGTTACCCAGAGTCTCAGGGGGATAATGCTAACTGGCCCTTAGACCAGCTGTAAAACTTAACCTGTGCTATCAAAGCAAATTAAATAGCACAAGGGACAATTTCGGTGCATTAAGCAACATCAATGGCATAAACATTCTTAAACTAGCTTCCTTAGAGATACAAACCATAAATTAGGGCTACTTCAAAGAACTGTGAAATAATTGTTCGTTGGGAATTAGAGCAAATAATGTATACCTCCCTTCTAATAAAATATTTCTGAAAAAAACAACAATTAAAGTAAGCAGATATTCTAAGTGTATATATATATATATGACACACACAAATATAATACTTGCATATAGTACATCAGCTATTGAGGAGATAAAAAATATAAATGCCTACACTGCTTATATATATTTGTCCACATTAAAATATTGTTTCTAAAGAACATTTTTAATTCTCATGTATATGTGTCCATATTCAAATTTTGTGTTTCTAAAGAAAATTATTAATTGATTGAGCAAAATAAAAACAAAACAAAATCCCAAAACTATGGAAGAAATGTAAAAAGAGTTTAAATTTCAAGCATACAATAATCCTTGTGAACATCAGCTCCATACTAGGTGCCTCTGAAAGTATAGTCGGTGAACTGTTGCTGGTCTGCTACAAAATATGGACTGAAATTGAGAGTAATAATTTGGAAATGTCTAAAGCAAGTTGACCTTCCTGGGACATCTAAGCATGTAGGTTCATATATTACCAAAGTATTAGGCTGTAAAGAATTGGGGAGAGGGGAAGCCTGCTACTCCATCACAGATATTTTGAGAAACACTGTTCAAGGTTGTTTCTTTCCAAGAAATATCTTTTCTATGCATTTAGAAAAATCTTTCTTTTGTTGGAGAAACACAGACGTGCACATATGCACACACAATGACCAGGGCTATTGAGTCATTACCTCCCTGAAGATATTATGTATCCAAAGATATTGATTTGGAAATCATCAATAAGATGATCTTTGTCAGCTTGGCTGCCTTCTAGGCACAAGTAATACAATTTAAATGATAAAGAAAACTATCTTATATAAGACATTCAGAAATGGGGAGCTTGAGCAGTTAAGTCAGAGGCACAACAAGGTTCTTTCACTCATGTACTATGCCATCCACAAGAATCTAGTTCTTGAGATGGTTGTAGCAACCCTAGTCATCACTTCCTCACACAGAAAAAGGGAAGTCTCTTTCCACATGCACTATTTTTAAAGCAAAGAAAGCTAACCAATAAATTTTTAAGCAAATGTCTCCTCATTTTGCATTGTCCAGAATCGGGTTGTGTTTACATCCTAAGGCTATTGGTGTCAAGGGGCCTGGAATTTTCATGGTTGGTTTTATATTAATAAAGATTCGCCTACCTTCCAGTTTGGGAAAAGGTTATTCATTCATGAAAGAGGCTAAAATCTAAATTTTAAAAAGGATTCTTAAGTAAAAGAAAAGGAAGAAAGTAACAGTGATGTATACAACAAATATATATTCCAGGATGATATTTAAATGTCTATGTTAGAGAATGTTTCCTCAGAGAGTACACATGTGATAACATCTGAAAAGGGTACAACACAAAATCTGAAGAGATAAAATATTTCAATATTGGGAGAAGAGAAAGATTGGGGCAATAGAAATTGAAAAGGCACCTAGCCAGGAGCATCTGTATTACGAAAATAGCAGAAGAATTTTTTTAAAAGATATGAGTAGTTAACTGCGCCAAACAATAATAATAGATCAAGTAGGATGATCACTAAAAATTTCTAATTATATTCAGTAAAAGAAAGAGACATAACATATAAAAACTGCTAGGATACAGTAAAAGCAGTGCTAAGAAAGAATGTTATAGGGATAAATGGCTACATCAAAAAGACAGAATGATAGAAATTTGTGATTAATGTCCTAACATGGCATCTCAAAGAACTGGGAAAACAAGAACAAACCAAATGCAAAGCTAGCAGAAGGAAAGAAATAACAAAGATCAGAGCAGAAATACATGAAATTGAAACCAAAATCAATACAAAGTATCAACGAAACAACAATTTGGTTCTTTGAAAAGATAAACAAAATTGAAAAGCTTTAACCAAGAAAAGAAGGGAGACGTGTCAAATAAACACAAACAGAAATGAAAAAGGAGACATTATAAATGATACCACAGAAATACAAAAGATAATGTGAGACTACTATGAACATCTCTACTCCCACAAACTAGAAAACCTAGAGGAAATGAACAAATTCCAGGAAACATACAACCTCCCAAGATTGAACCTGGAAGAAATAGAACTCATGAATAGTCCAATAATGAGTAGCGAGATTGAATCAGTAATAACTCTCCCCCCACCAAAAAAATAAAGCCACATACCTACAACCAACTGATCTTTGGCAAAGTAAACAAAAGCATACATGGGTAAAAGGATACCCCATTCAATAAATAGTGCAGCGAAAACTGGATAGCTATATGGAGAAGAATGAAATTCCATCCCTATCTTTCACCATATACAAAATTCAACTCAAGATGAATTAAAGACTTAAATGTAAGACCTGAAACTATAAAAATTTTAGGAGAAAACCTAGGAAAAACTCTTGTGGACATTGGTCTAGGCAAATAATTTATGACTAAGATTCTCAAAGCAAATGCAACAAAAACAAAAATAGACAAATAGGACTTAATTAAACTAAAAGGCTTCTGCATAGCAAAAGAAATAATCAATCAAGTAAATAGACAACCTACAAAATGGGAAAATATATTCATAAACTATGCATCTGACAAAGGACTAATATCCAGAATCTACAAGGAACTCAAGTAACTCAATAAGAAAAAAAAACAGTAAAATGTGGGCAAAGAACATGTGCAATTTTACAAATGTCCAACAAACATATGAACAAATACTCAACAGCACTAATCATCAGAGAAATGCAAAATAAAACCACATTGAAATGGCATCTTATATTAGTCAGAACTGTCATTTTTAAAAAGTAAAAAAACAATAGATGTTGATGCCGATGTGGAAAAAGGACACTGTTGGTGGGAATATAAATTAGTACAACCTCTATGGAAAACAATATGGGGATTTCTCAAAGAACTAAAAGTAGATCTACCATTTGATCCAGAAATCCCACTACTGAATATCTACTCAAAGGAAAATAAATCAATATATTGTATAAAAAATGATACCTGCACACATATGTTTATCGCAGCACAATTCACAGTAGCAAAGCTATGGAAACAACCTAAGTGTCCACCAGAAGATGAATGCGTAAAGAAAATGTGATATATATTAATACCATGGCATACTACTCAGAGATAAAAAAGAATGTAATATATTTTGCAGCAACATGGGTGGAACTGGAAGCCATTATCTTAAGTTAAATAATTCAGAAACAGAAAGGTCAGGTACCACAAGTAGTCACTTATAAGTGGGACCTAAATAATGAGTACAAATGGGCACAGAGAGTGGAGTAATAGACATAGGAGACTTGGAAAGGCAGGTGGGTGGGAGAGTGAGAAGGGGGTATAAAATGAGAAATTACCTAGTGGGCACTATGTTCAGTAATCAGGTGAGCATTACACCCAAATCTCAGACATCACCACTATGCAATATATCCATGCAGCAAATCTGCACATGTATTCCATAAATCCATAAAAGTAATATATATTATTATTTTATGTATATTATATACATACATATATGTATTATATACATACATATATACATGTATACATATATACATGAATGAATATATATACAAACACATACATATATCCCAAAGTCACTAGGGATTTTAGGATAATAGGTCAGTGGAATGGTGGGCATAAAACTAAATAAAATGGAGCAAGTAGATTTGTAAATAGGATAGCAGAAAAACGGAATCGATGGGTGTGCAACATTTGGAAATCAAAAGTAATACATAGGAGAAAACCTGCTAGTTATTTGTGGTAGGCAGAATAATGATCCCCTCAAATGTGACTATGTTCTAATTCCTGAAACCTGTAAATTTATTACCTTATATGGTAAAAGGGAGTTTGTAATTATCTTGAGATAGGAAGATAATCCTAGATTTTCCCAATGGATCCAATAAAATTACAAGCATTCTTTTTTTCAAAAGGTTTTATTGAGCGATAATTGATATACAAAAACTGCACATATTTAAATGTACACAATTTGATGAGTTTGAATATATATACACACCCAAGAAATCACTGTCATAGTTATAGTAATAGAAATATCCATCACCTCTAGAAGTTTCCTAAATCCTTTCTTCCTTTCTTTTTTTCTTTTTTGTGGTAAGAACACATACACGAAAAATCCAAGGGTTCTCAAAAGATGGAGGCAGGAGTGAAAGTCAGAAAGATTTGACAATGGCACACTGCTGTCTTGAAGATGAAGAAATGTGCACCCAGCCAAAGAATGCTTGGCAGCTTCTAGAAACTGAAAGGCAAGGAAATAGATTCTTTCCTAGAGCCTCCAAAAAGAACCAGCCCTGCCAAGAATTGACTTTAGGTCAGTAAAGCCCGTTTCAGACTTCTGACCTCCAGAAGTGTACCAAAATAAATCTGTGTTGCTTAAGCCATCAAGTTTGTCATTTGTTAGAGTACCAATAGAAGACTGATATAATATGTTTTAATTGTAAGGAAATATATTTTCTGATGAAGGTCTGATTTCAAAAAATCTGTTCCATTTTTCCAAAGATACTTGCCAAATTATGCTGCCAACAACAAAAAAAAAGTAGAATATTGTGCCAATATGGAATAACCTCTGATATGTAAATATAATTTAAATATTTATAAAATAAAATATGCATGTTATGAATTTATATAGATACATACTTATGACAGAAAAATATATTTATAAACATGTATTTTGATTTTATAAATATATCCCTGACATGATTCTGAGTACAAAATTTGTATATATATGAGTAGTCAGAAAGCCGTTAAAAAAATTGTACATATAGAAATGGGTCCTAGACATATCCACTTAGATGTTTAGTTGCATTTCAAAATTAATATTTTAACATTTAAATCACAATTTCCTCTCCCCACATAGTCCAACCTGTCTTCTCCATCTTAAATATCAATGGCATTATCCTCTAGTAAGCTCAAGTAATATACTAGAGAATTATCTTTGGTTTCTTCTTACTCTCTCACACTTCACACCCAAACATCAGCAAATCCTACCAGATATATTTCCAAATATTATGTATCTAAATATAACCACTTCCTCCTTGTCCAAGGCTACCACCATCGTGTAAGGTAGGACAAATTTATCACCTGGACTGCTATTACTCTCTCGTAATTATTATTTCTCTCCTTGGCCCTATGTTTTATCTACACAGGAGTCAGAATGTAGACTGCTATTTTTAAACATAAATATTAGTACTCTGCTTAAAACTCTGGCTTATGTTAAAATAAAAGATAAATTCACTATAATGGCTATTACACAAATTTGTTGCAGTTACCTGATAAATTGCCTCTCTGTTTATTATGAAGTACCCATATTATAGGTAATATTTTTCCTCAAAGTACATATTTTCTGATATTTATATAGATGCTATAGGCTTCTTATTCTTATTTATTTATTTATTTCATCTATCTATTTATCTATTTATTTATTTATTTATTTATTTAGAGACAGAGCCTTGCTTGGTCACCCAGGCTGGAGTGCAGTGTCATGATCATAGCTCACTGCAACCTCTAATTTCCAGGCTCAAGCAATCCTACTGACTTGGCCTCCTGAGTTGCTGGGACTACAAGGGCACACCACCACACCTGGATATTTTTTAGATTTTTTTGTAGAGACAGGTTCTCGCTATGTTGCCCAGGCTGGTCTAGAACTTTTGGCCTCAAGAAATCCTTCTGCCTTGGCCTCCTAAAGTGCTGGGATTATAGGCATGAACCACCATGCCCAGCCCCGCCTGCTTATTCTCAGTGTTCAATTTATCGATCAATCTATTGATAGAGACATAATTTCTTTATTTGCAACCTATGTGTATTTGTAACTGTACTGTGGGCAGCATATTGTTGAAATGTGCTTTTTCTCCCTGTTCATTTTCTTTTGATATTTTTTCCTCTCAGTTCCTCAGATTGGATAATTTCTATTGATGTATCTCCGGGTTCACCATTTTTGCCTCTTGATTTCCATTTTTCAAAAGACCCCTTTTGATAGAAATTTTATTCCAATTTTTTTCTTTTCGGTTCTAAAACCTCTATTTAGTTCTTTTTTATATTTTCTATTTCTCTGCTAGTATTTTCTACTTTTTAATTAATTTCCTGTGTGCTTCTCTTCAACTTGTGAAGGATGGTTTTAATATCTACTTCAGAGTCTTTTCTGATCATTCCAACATCTGGATCATCTTGAAATTGGAATATGCTCGTTGCCTTTTTCTTAGTAATGGGAAACACTTTCCAGATTGTTTTCTTGCCTCCTAATTTTGGATTGTGTCCTGGAGATTTTGAATGCTGGGTCATATAGAGTCTTTTACAGTTCTCTAGAGGATGTTGATGTTTTCATTTTACCAGGCAATCAATCCAGGTAGGTTTAGACCGTAAACTTTCCCTTGCTTTCTATGAGGTGTGATTCAAATCAGTTCAGTACTGTAAGTCTATGATAAGCTGCTTTGAGGTTTTCCTGTGCAGACATAGTTCAGGAGTTAATACAGACTTCTGCAGGTTGATACACAGAATTACAATATTACATTCTTCATCTCTGTTCCTTCTATGCTTCCCCCTTATTTTCCATTTCACGGGGGCTCTTTTCTGCAGCTGGTATAGTCAGAAAGATAGTGGGGTTTCTACTGGAGTTTTAGTCCCACTCCATACCCCCATCATACCATGCTATTCCAGGACTGGAGACAGCCCTTAGTTCAAAGTTGCAAGAGAAAAATATGGGGGGAGCAAGGGAGGGGGAGAGAGAGCGAGAGAGCGAGAGCGAGAAGATTCTCTTCAAGAGAGTTTGGTTCTTTTTCAAATATCACTTCCTGGGAAAGACTAACTATAATATTTTATCTACTAACACAGCCTCTCATTATTATAGAGTCTGTCTTATTTTTTGATAGCACTTTTCACTTTTTCACTACATGTTTGTTTTTTATCTTGTCCCTCTATAATGTAACCTATAGGAGGGAAAGAATACTGTTTCTTTTTATTTTCATTATTTTATCTAGAGCATTTGTAATAAGACAAAAACATCGAAATTTCTATAAATAATAGTAATCAATAAATATTTGTTTAATGCTGACTATACTGTTAAGAGGAAGATGAAGGAACAGAAATGTGTATAAAGTAGGTTTAATAAATTATGTATTTCTATATACATGCACAAATACCTATATATATAGTGAATTATTAAAATAAATACCTGCTTTAAGTTTATTTTCTGATACATTTTCTAAAATGTTAGCCTCATAAATGGGAATATTTGTGGTTTTTTTACTAATATATTTCAAATCATAAAAATAAAATATGGAATATAATAGATACTCAAGAATAATTTTGATGAATAATGAACATATGAACAAAAAAAACACACTTGTTTTTACATAAAGATTATATGAGTTACCTATTGCTGCTGTGACTAATTACCAAAACCTTAGTGGCATAAAACAACACAAATTAATTTTCTTATTCTGGAGATCAAAAGGTTAAAAATGAGTCCTATTTGGCTAAATCAAGGAGTTTGCAAGTCTGCATTTCTTCTGGAAGCTCTAGGGAAGAATATCTTCCGTGTCTTTCCCAGCTTCCAGAGGCCACCTGTATTCCTTGGCTGATGGCCTTTTCCTCCATCTTCAAAGAAGCATCTTGCACCTTAAATTTCCCTCTGATTTTCACCATTCTGCCTTCCTCTTCCGCATTTATTGTAATTAAGCCCACCTGGAAAACTCAGACTAAACTCCTTGAAGTCAACTGGTTGGCAATCTTAATTGTGTCTATAACCTTAATTGCCCCTTGCCATGTAACATAATGTATTCACAGGCCTTGGACATTGCGGGGAACGTGAATCTGTGCACTGCAGGCATTTTCTGAACATATATACAAATGTTATTTACCATAGTATGTGACTATGGGAAATGTGATAAACGTTCACATAGGAAGGGAATTTATTTAATAATATGTATTAGGGGTCTCAGAGTACGGTCTCTAGATCAGCAGTAGCAGCAGCAGCTGGGAACTTAGTAAAATTGGAGATTCTTAGGCCCCGCTCCAGACTACTGAATTAGAAACTCCTGGGGTTGGGCCAAGCAATCTATTTTTTAACAGTTTGTAGGTGATAGGAATTCTTGCTAACGTTTGAGAGTCACTGGATTGTACCACTCTATACCTGCTTTTTAAACTAGTAATGTGTCATTTACATTTGAATGAATAAAATGTTTCACTAACATGATACTCATTTAATTCACATAAAATAGACATTTAAAAAAATTGTACTTTTGTAGGCACAAATGGCATTAATAGCTTAAATAGATAGAGAAGAATATGTATGTTAAATAGCAACTACAAAAGTTGTTTCAAATATCTACAAATTTAGTGATCATTTTATCCTCAAGGTAATTTAAAATCACTGGTCTTTACCTAGTTTTAGTAAAACTTGATTATTCATTTATAGACGAAATTAGAAAAATACTAAAGTTCATTTCTTAAGGCCTAAATTAATTACACAATTCTAATTTCTGGTTTTGGAAATCTAGAAAAAATGTATTTGCTTTTTCCCAAGAATATGTTTAAAAAATATTGCCATAAGCATCATTGAATTTTTAATTGTTCCTAGTGAGTGTAGCCTTCTCACTTTACACAATTATATTAATTCTCATAAATTTACTTATTTATTCTGTGTATGATTCAAGTAAATGCCAAATAATTTTTTATGTTTCAACAGGATTAACATTTCCTTCTCTTTCTTGTATAGTCCAAATGGATGCACCTTCGTGATTCAGTGACTCAGACCTTTGTACCTTCTGGCTCTTTTGTCTTTACTACAAAGTTTTCAAAGATACCAAGTCTGAATTAGAAAAATATTGAGGAACTTAAGCATAAAAATTTAATGCCTTAAGCTTGGATACATAATCCATTACTTTCACGTACATTCTTTAACTCGGACTCAGGCATATGGCCACATAATAGTGACAGAGGCAGAAAGAAATACTGTGAGTTTAGGGAAAAAAAGGAAATCATCTAGTGATCAGTTAATAGTCTCTTCCACAGTCTACCAGATACTTGCTTCGCCATTCTTCTCACATATTGAATTCAGTGACCTCCTCCCATGAGGAAATAACCTTAAGTCCTATATAAAAAGCCATGAAATCCTAAATCCAGGATTTGTCACTAATGCCCAGTTTTCTCCACTAGATCTTTATGTTCTCTGCATCATCTCAGACCCTGTGGAGGAAAAGTTATCTACCCTTGCCTCCTCACCTGAACACACACACACACACACACACACACACACACACACACACACACACATTCTCTCTCTGTTCCTCAATCTCTCTCTCTCTCACCAAAAAGGAACAGAGACCAAATAGAAGCAGGAGGAGAACTGGAATCACAGAGTATTCATCATGAATAGCAATGACGAAATCCTGCTAAGTGAGCAACGAGAGGTCCTTATACCAAGACGATAGGAAGGGATGGGGAGGGGAGCAA
>CAUYPO010006173.1:0-12976 GCA_963574435.1 Cheirogaleus major | reverse complement strand
ACTCTATGAAAAAGACACCTGCACTCGAATGTTTATAGCAGCACAGTTCACAATTGCAAAGTTGTGGAAACAACCCAGGTGCCCAACAATACATGAGTGGATCAACAAAATGTGGTATATGTATACCATGGAGTACTATTCAAGTTTAAGAAACAATGGTGATATAGTACCTCGTGTATATTCCTGGATACAGCTGGAACCCATTCTACTAAGTGAAGTATCTCAAGAATGGAAAAACAAGCACCGCAAGTACTCACCAGCAAATGGGTATTAACGGATCAACACCTAAGTGGACATATAGGAATAACATTTGTCGGGTGTCGGGCGAGTAGGAGGGGGGAGGAGGGGATGGGTATATACAAACATAATGAGTGAGATGTGCAACGTTTGAGGGATGGTCATGCTTGAGGCTCTGCCTCGAGGGGAGAGGGGGGATGGGCAATATACGTAACCGTAATATTTGTACCCCTATAATATTCTGAAATTAAAAAAAATGAGGTTTGAGTACTCTTTGAAAGCTCTGTATAATACCAATATAGTACCATATAGCCATTATTATTATTGTTGTTGGTATATTAAAATTTGTAAGGAGATCTCTAATATAAGAAATTGATAAATCTCTCTCTCTGTCTCTCTAACAGACAGGAACTAGTCACTTTGTGAAACACTTGCAGTTCACCAAGTGGCCAGACCATGGCACTCCTGCCTCAGCAGATGGTTTCATAAAATACGCTCGTTACGTGAGGAAGAGCCACCTTACTGGACCCCTGGTTGTTCACTGCAGTGCTGGCGTAGGCCGGACGGGGGTGTTCATATGTGTGGATGTCGTGTTCTGTGCCATCGAAAAGAACTACTCAGTAAGTGTGGGAGTCGATGTTGCCAAACACACTACTTTTAACAGCCTGACGATATTGGAAGATTGATATTCAGCCTTCAAGAGCGACTTGGTAAATTGAAAGCACATGTGCATGGGATACTTGGTTCTCACTGAGCTCGCTGCAAGTGGCTGAGGTTGCTGTGAGGATTAAAGCACCTAATGTAAATACATGGCTTAGAACATGGTAGATACACAGTCAATGTGAATGCATTTTCCTTGTCTTTCCCTCCACCCCACACATGGTTTTTAGAACTTGCTAGAGGATGTTGCTGAAGTGTGCCTGTTTTTAATGAACATAAATAACATGCATATGAGTGTGTTAGAAAAAGATGTATACAGAATTAATGAGAGGTCTGTGGGTTTGACTGCCAGTTTGCCACATGCTTTAGATTTTGGTGACTGTATAAATTGTTCAACCTCTCTCAAACTCCCTGTTTTCATGTAAAATAAGGATAATAATATTGTTGGCTTTGACTCAATCATTACTAATCCTATACTATCCTCCTTAATTTGGAACCAGCTAAGAGAGAGAGACAGGAATCAGACTCTTTTCTGTATTATTATCTTTTTATTTATTAAAATAGATCACATCTGTGTTCTTTTTTCCTTTTATTTTTAGTTGACTTGTGAGAATTGTACATGTTTACAGGGTACAGAGTGATATTTCAATATATATAGACTATGTGTAATAATCAGAGTAATTAGCTTATCTATCACCTCTAACATTTATAATTTTTTTATGCTGGGAACATTCAGTGTCCTCCTTGTAGCTTTTTGAAAATGCACAATAAATTATACTTAGCCATATTCATCCTACAGTGCTAACGAACACTAGAAGTCATTTCTCCTATCTGGCTGTCATTTTGTATCTGTTAACCAACCTGTCTCCATCCTCCTCTCCCTCCTATACTTCCCAACCTCTAATAACCACAATTCCGCTGTCTATTTCCACGAACTCAATTATTTTCTAGCGCCCACATATGAATGAGAACATATGATATTTATCTTTCTGTGCCTGACTTATTTCTTTTAACATAATGCCCTCCAGGCTCATCCATATCACCATGAATGACAGTACCTCATTATTCAATATGGCTGAATAGAATCCCATGGTGTATATACACTAGATTTTCTTTATCCATTCATCTGTTGATGGACTTTTAGGTTGATTCTGTATCTTAGCTGTTGTGAATAGTGCTGCAATAAACATAAGGGTACAGGTATCCCTTTGCTATGCTGCTCTCCATTCTTTTGTATAAATACCCAGTGGTGGCACTGATGGATCACATCGTAATTCTATTTTTAGTTTTTACAGAAATCTCCAGAATGTTTTCCATAATGGCCGTACTACTTTACATTTTAGACACTTAGACCAGCAGTGTCTAAGCTCCATTTTCACTGCATCCTTGTGAACATTTGTTATTTTTTGTCTTTTTGATAATAGCCATTAAAACTGGGGTGAGATGATATCTCATTGTGGTTTTGATTTGCATTTCCCTGATGATTCATGATGTTGAAATTCTTTGGTTTTTTTTTTTTTTTTTTTGAGACAGAGTCTCACTATGTTGCCTGGGCTACAGTGCTGTGGTGTCAGCCTAGCTCACAGCAACCTCAAACTCCTGAGCTCAAGCAATCCTCCTGCCTCAGCCTCCCGAGTAGCTGGGACTACAGGCATGCACCACCATGCCCGGCTAATTTCTATATATTTTTAGTTGGCCAATTAATTTCTTTCTATGTTTAGTAGAGACGGGGTCTCGCTCTTGCTCAGGCTGGTTTCGAACTCCTGACCTCGAGCGATCCACCTGCCTCGGCCTCCCAAAGTGCTAGGATTACAGGCGTGAGCCACCGCGCCCGGCCGTGATGTTGAAATTTTTTCATGTATTTCTTGGCCATTTGTATGTCTTATCTCGAGAAATATGTGTTTAGATCCTTTGGCCACTTTTTAATCAGGCTGTTTATTTGTTGCTGTTGAGTTGTGTGAGTTCCTTTTATATTCTAGATATGAATCTTTTGTTGGAAGAATGTTTGCAAATACTTTCTCCCATCATGAGGGTTGTCTCTTCAATTTATTACATGTTTCCTTTGCTGTGTAGAAGCAGCCTTCCATTTAATATGGTGTCATTTGTCTATTATTGTTTTTGTTTTCTATGTTTTTGAAGTCTTTACTATAAAATCATTGCCTAGATCAATGTACTGAAGCATTTCCTCTATGTTTTCTTCTAGTAGTTTTATAGTTTAGGGTCTTGTGTTTAAGTTTTTAATCCATTTTGAGTTGATTTTGGTAAATGGTGATAGGTAGGGTCTAGCTTCATCATTCTGTATGGATATCTAGTTTTCCCAGCACCAGTTATTGAAGAGGGTCTTCTCTTTTTAATGTATGTTCTTTGTGCCTTTGTCAAAAGTCAGTTGGCTATAAATGCATAGATTTATATATGGATTCTCTATTCTGTTCCATGGTCCGTGTCTATTTTATACCCAAACCATGCTGTTTTGTTTACTGTAGCTGTGGAGGATATTTTGAAATCAGGTACTATAATGCCTCCAGCTTTGTTCTTTCTGCTTTGGCTGTTTGGGGTCTTTCATGCTTCCATGTGAATTTCAGGATTGTTTTTCTGTTTCTATGAAGAATGCCATTGGTGTTTTATAGGGATTGCATTGAATCTCTAGATTTCTTTGGGTAATATGGGCATTTTAACAATATTAATTCTTCTAATCCATGAGCATGGGATATCTTTCATTTATCTTTGTTCTCTTCAATTTCTTTCATCAGTGTATTACAGTTTTCATTGTACATGTCTTTCACCTTTTTGTTTAAATTTGTTCCTAGGTATCTTTTTGAGCTATTGTAAATGAAATTGCCTTATTTCTTTTTAAGCTAGTTTGTTATTGATATATAAAAAAGACACTGGTTTTTGTTTGTTGATTTTTTAACCCTGCAACAGAATTTGTTTATCAGTTCTAAGAGTTTTTTGGTAGAGTCCTTAAGTTTTTCTCTACATAAAATAATGTCACCTTCAAAGGGGGACAATTTAACTTCCTCTTTTCCAATTTGGATGCCCTTTATTTCCTTCTTTTGACTAATCACACTGGCTAGAACTTCCAGTGCTTATGCTGAATAAAAGCAGTGAAAGTGGACGTCTTTGTCTTGTTCCAGTTATTATAAGAAAGGCTTTCAGCTTTTGCCCATTTATTATGCTGTTAGCTGTGTGTTTGTCATATATGGTCTTTATTGTGTTGAGAGATGTTCCTTCTATGCCTAATTTATTGAGAATTTTTTTTATCATGAAGGAATGTTGAATTTAACAAATGCTTTTTCTGTGTCTGTTAAGGTGATTATGTAGTTTTTTTTCCTTCATTCTGTTGGTGTGATGTATCACATTTACTGATTTGTGTATATTGAACCAACCTTCCATTTTTGGTACAAATCCCACTTGATCATGGTGTATTTTGTTTTTGATATGCTGTTGGATTTGGTTTGCTAGTATTTTGTTGAGCATTTTTGCATCTATGTTCATCAGGGATATTGGCCTATAGTTTTCTTTATTTGTTTTCTTTTTGTCTGGTTTTGGTATCTAGGTAATGGCAGCCTCATAGAATGGGTTTCGAAAAAATCCCTCCCCTTTAGTTTTTTACAGCAGTTTGAGTAGAATTGATGTTAGTTCTTTAAAACTTTGGTAGAATTTAGCAGTTAAGTCATTAGGTCCTGGGCTTTTCTTTGTTAGGAGGCTTTTTATTACTAATTCAATCTTGTTACTCATTATAGGTCTGTCCAAGTTTTCTATTTCTTCATGGTTCAATCTTGGTAGGTTGTATGTATCTAAGAAATTATTCATTTCTTCTAGGTTTTCCAATTTGTTGGCCTATAGTTGTTTGTAATAGTCTCTAATTATCCTTTGTTTTTCTGTGGTATCATTTGTAATGTGTCCTTTTACATTTCTGATTTTATTTGGTTTTTCTTTTTTCTTGGTTAGTCGAGATAGTGGTTTATTGGTTTTGTTTATCTTTTTTAAAAGCCAAATTTTCCTTTCATTGATGCTCTATATTATTTTTAAGTTTCTTTCACTTATTCTGCTCTGATATTTATTATTTCATTCCTTCTACTTATTTTGGGTTTGGTTTATTTTTACTTTTCTAGTTCCTCAAAGTGCATCATTTGGTTGTTTATTTGGTGTTTTTCTATTTGATGTAGATGTTTACTGCTATAAATTTCCCTCTTAGTAATGTTTTTACTGTATCTCATAGGTTTTGATATGTTTCCATGCTCATTTGTTACAAGAAATATTTAAATTTTGTTCCTTAATTCTTCATTCATTCAGTGGTTGGTCATGGGCATGTTATTTAATTTCCATTAATTTGTAAAGTTTCCAAAGTTCCTCTTGTTATTGATTTCTGTTTGTTTTTTTAAGAAAAAACTAGAAATATCTATTTGTGGCATGAAAATATACTTCCTATGATTTTGATATTTTAAAATTTCTTGAGACTTGTTTTGTGGACTAATTTATGGTTTATTCTAGAAAATGTTCCACATGCTGATGAGAAGAATGTGTTCTGCAGCTGTTGGATAAAATGTTCTGTAATGTTAGATTAGGTCCATTTGGTCTATAGTACAGATTAAATCAATATTTCTTTGTTGATGTTTCATCCACATGATCTGTCCAATGCTGCTTGTAGGTGTTGAAGTTCCCAACTATTATCGTATTGAGGCCTATGTCTTTCTTTATCTCTAATAATATTTGCTTTATATGTTTGGGTGCTCTGATGTTGAGTGCATATATATTTACAATTGTTATATTCCCTTGCTGAATTAATCCCTTTATAACCATATAACAACCTTCTTTGTCTCTTTTTATGTTTTATACTTAAAGTCTATTTTGTTTGATAAATGTACCATTACTCCTGCATGCTTTTGGTTTCCATTTATGTGGAACATTATTTTAGCCCTTCACTTTCAGTCTCTGTGCGTCTTTACAGGGAAGTAGATTTGTTACAGGTAGCATACAGCTGGGTCTTGTTCTTTTACCCATTCAGCCAGTCTATATCTTTTAAACTGTTTACTTTCAAGATTGTTGTTGATAGGTAAGGATTTACTCCTGTCATTTTGTTAATTGTTTTGAGTATCTTTTGTTCCTTTCATCCTCTTTTATTATTTCTCTTTACAATTTGATGGTTTTCTATAGTGGTAGCATTTGATTCCTTTCTGTTTCTCATGTGTGTCTGCTATGTTTTACACTTTCATTTGTTTTCATGATGGCGGATATTATCCTTTTGCTTCCAAATGTAGGACTCCCTTAAGCACTTCTTGTAGATCCAATCTAGTGATGATTGAATTCCCTCAGTTTTCACTTGTCTGGGAAAGACTTTATTTGTCTTTCATTCTGAAGGATAGCTTTGCTGAGTATAGTATTCTTGATTCACAGTTAGTTTCTTTCAGCACTTCGAATATATCATCTCATTCTCTCCTGGCCTGTAAAGTTTCTGCTGAGGAATCTATTATTAGTCTGATGGGGATTCCTTTATATATGAGTTGACCTTTTTCTCTTACTTTTTATAAAATTCTCTCTTTTGACAGATTGTGTATAATGTGTCTTGGAGAGTACTTGTTTGAGTTGAATCTACTTGGAATTTTTTGAGCTTCCTGTATCTTGATGTCTATGTCTCTTGCAACACTTGGGAGTTTTCAGCTATTATTTCATTAAATAGGTTTTCTATGCCTTTTCCCTTCTTTTCTCCTTTTGGAACTTCCAAAATTCAAATATTTGTGCACTTTATGGTGTCTCGTATTTCGTGTAAGTGTTCTTCATTCTTTTTAATTATTTTTTTCTCTTCTGTGTCTGACTGTGTTATTTCAAAAGACTTGTCTTCAAGTTCTGAACCTATTTCTTCTGCTTGATCTAGTCTGTTGTTGAAGATCTTAATTGTATTTTTTATTCCATTCATTGAATTTTTCAGGATTTGTGTTTGGTTCTTTTTTATGATAGCTATCCTGAATTTCTCATTCAGATCATTAATTGTTTTTATGATTTCTTTGTATTGGCTGTGTTATTTTATATCTTGCTGAGTTTCCTTAGGATCATTATTTTGAATTTCTTTTCAGCTATACCCTATATTTCCTCTCCTTTGGTATCTGTTACTGGAGAATTATTGTGTTTCTTTTGAGAAGTAATGTTTCCTTGCCTTTTCATGTTTTTTGTTTCCTTGCATTGATATCTGTGCATCATGTATAATGGCCACTTATTCTTAGTTCATGAATTGGCTTTTGTATGGAAAGACTTCTTTTTGTAGATGTATCTATAGTGTTGGTTAGAATGCTTTGGCCCTAATTCTGAATGGGTGCAGTAGTGTAGTCTCCATATGATTTATTCAGTTGTAATCAGTGAGTGCAGTGTCTCTGAGTTCCTTAGTGGTTTAGGCTGCAGTTAGTGGAGGCTGTGGCTAGGCTTTGCAGGGGATGGGGAATTTCGGGTGGGCCAGTCCTCAGGCCTGTAGGTGGCATGCTCAGGAATTGGTAGTGTTGGTGGTAGCAGGTTGGGCATGGTAGTCCTTGGGTCCCTGAGGCCATGTGCAGGTTCAGGCAGTGGCAGTAGTGAACTTAAGCAGCTATTTCCTTTATTATTGACTAAACTGATTAGGGAATGTGACTATATCTGTGGCCAAATGGCTTACTTATTGAATTATTTTTCTGTGCTTTAGAAGTGAGGAGGTGAAGACATCTGTTTACTAAAAAGACACTGGGGGAAAAGTGGCTCTTACAGTGACCACAAGGAATGTGAAAAGCCATAACTCAGTCATGAGAAAACAGAGGTTACAAGACATATGTCCTGGCAGGCATATTCTGCAGAGTTATGTTCTTATCAGAACAAGTGTCAAATCTCTGCCCTCTCTGGCTTTACACAGTCTTATCCCAATAGTGACAGGCCTCCCCGGAGGCAGCAAAAGGCTACTGTTATTTTAGCACTCTCACCCTCAAACTCCCTACATCATGTAGAGCGTAGAAAAATTGTCTCTTCTAGTTACTCCTTACAGGACAGAGAAACTTTCTCTTTTTCAAAGGCTCAAGCCAGTATCTCCTAGCATTTCACTTTCTGATTGAGTTTTAGCCCCTTCCCTAAACTAATCACTGTGGGATATGCTGGTCCCTTAGGCTAGACAGGACTACTACAGCCCATATGGCTAAAAATAAGAGAGGAATGGTTTTACAAAGAAAACTGAGTATCAGTACAAAGAATGAATATAAACTGGGTGGCCAAAAAAATGATGAATGTCCTCAAAAATGGTGAAAATTTAAGTAGTATGAATCTGATGTTACCTTATTTCTATAACTAATACTGTTTTATCCTTTTACCAGAAAATGCACTAGTATAATGTTTCTTCAGTTTATATATTATCAGCATAATTTTTAAATCATTTTTTATATTCATACTCATATCCCTTAAAGAAATTGTGAAAACTTTAAATGTTATATTTCATTCATTCTAAAGAGCACTACTTTTCCCCCATATTATAGCTTCTTCAAACTTAAAATATGTCTTATAATCAGTTCATTTGAAAGTTTTTTTTTCTTACTGGTGTATAAAATAATGCTGCATCTTAGAATTAAGGATGCTTAACTTTCCATAGAGCCCTAAAGTGTCTGTAACCAACTTAAATGTTCTTGCTGATGCCCCTCTCCACCCTTCAGAAATTTTATTTACAGAGTGTGTTTGTTATCTGCAGCAAGATAACTATATAGAAATTGAGAGTAATCATTTAGAAACTTTTAAAACAGCTTGATATGTTGCTGTGGCATTCAAGAGCATGGTCAGTGGGTTCATCTTGTTTAACAGGGTGAAGACCAATATGTGTGTTGTGGAACTCACATGGGGACTCTTACTTGGGATAAGCTGAGTACCAGTGATGTACAGGTAGACAAGCTATGACCTGTGACATTTTAAGTTTCTCAATTATAACTCTAAAGATATGAAAGTCTGAGAAATTTTAATCATTTATTTCTTTTTATTGTTATTTTTATACTCATTTTAATTTTTAATTAAGTCTGTTTAAAAATCCTTAAAATGTTGGGAGCAACCTAGTTCTTCTCTTACAGAAAACACCAAGCATTTTCTCTAGAGTTCAAACATTCTCAACATTACTTTTCCCCTCATTAATCATTTTCAGCATGTAGTAACCATTTTTAATTTATAATAACCATATTATCACATCACAAAGAGTATAATCCAAAATTCAATGTATTATCCTTTATATACTTATAATTAATTATGTGTACTATGTCACTAAGCATACTGTTTAGTTCATCTGTCTGAGTTGTTTTTTTTTTTTCTGCAGCAAATTTTTTTGATAAAGTGGTGTGTTGATTTATCTTTTGACACACATTCCTTAATTTGTGTAACTACCTCAGATTGTTTGTTGTCATGTCAGCTTTACTACAAGAACATAATTACACATAAAATTTAAGCTTTAAATTACATTCACTGACAATGTAGTATTAATACTTTGCATTCTAACAGTTTAGAAATAGTTGTGTTTGTCAGCAATCAAGCTGAAATAAGGAAGTCTTCTTCTTTCTTATCACATTGTGTTCATATCATACATATACGGAAAGAAGCACTGTGTTAGCAATATCTATGCATTCATTCAATTGCAATGTTAAATAGTTTTCTACCTTTATTTGTTCCATAAGTTGGTAGCACTCCCTATCATTAGCCAATTTCAAAATTCATCAAGCTGTGGTCTCATTAGAAAATGGTAACTTTCAGGATATTGTCAAAAATGGCAGATTAGGGATGACCTCTTGGCTCTCTGCTCTCAGAGTGGGAGGTGAAGAAAGTGGTCTAAATCACTCTAGTGGGTAGTACTCCCACAGGATCAGCTTTGAGGAATTGCAGGGAAACTTCAAGGGTCAAGCAGTGTTGAGAAAAGGAGGAAAGTGACTCAGTGGATTTGCTACAAAGTTCCGAGAGTCCAAGTTGTACAGCAGGGACTGGAGCACAGGCCGGCTGGGACTGTGTGATCTGTCCCACAGGGGGACATCTTCTCCTTCACCAACCCCCACACCCATGCAGGCAGCGAAGCACCTGAAGTCAGCGCGAAGAGGTAACACAGGCGGGCAGGCGGTTTGGAGAGGAAACAGGAGCGGAAAACAATTTGAACTCTCCAGTGCACGGTACAGTCCTTGGCTGGGGGGTCTCTACACACCAGCGGCTCATGCTTCACATTTGAAGGGGCAGAAAACTGAGACAGATCGCTCATTCGGCTGAGTTGTCTGGTGAACTCAGGCGACTCAAGCTTCACTTGTGAGGGGGCGGAAAAGGGAGAGTTTTCGCTCCTTGGGGAGCCTCTCAGTGGACTCCAGCCGCTCAAGCTCTACTGGTGACAGGGCAGAAAAGGGAGAGTTTTTGCTCTCTGGCGGAGCCTCCCAGTGGACTGTGGCGGCTCAAGCACCGCCAGTGATGGTGACGAGGCGGAAAAGGGAGAGCGTTAGCTCCTGGTCAGTGCCTCCCAGTGGACTCGGGCGGCTCGAGCTCCGCCTGTGAGGGGATGGAAGAGGGAGAGTAGCCGCTCCTTGGTGGAGCCTCCTGGTGGACTCGGTTGGCTCAAGCTCCGCCTGTGAGGGGATGGAAGAGGGAGAGTAGCCGCTCCTTGGTGGAGCTTCCTGGTGGACTCACTTGGCTCGAGCTCCGCCTGTGAGGGGGCAGAAGAGGGAGGGAGCTCGCTCCTTGGTGGAGCCTCCGGGTGGACCCCAGTGGCTCAAGCTCCACTGGTGAGGAGGCAGAAGAGGGAGAGAGATTGCCCACCGGTGAGGTCGGGTGGTCCCCCATCCCACCCAGCCGCCTGCGTTTTGTGCCTAAAGAACAGACCCTGCCCTAGCAGGGTGGAGTTGGGAAGGAGACCGATTTTCCAACTGTTACCAGGGGCAACAGAACCACCCACACTTTCTTGTGTTTTGGGCTGAGGGCTTCTCTCCAAAGCTACAGACTCCGCCCCTGGGCAGAGTTGTGAAAAAAGCCATTTTTCAAGCTGGAACTGGAGGCTGAACTGCTACCTCCTCTTGCTCATTATCTACTGCTGGCCCATTTTTCATCAAAGGGCCAGATCCCTCCCCTTAAAGGGTTTACTAACAGTTTCTCTAGACTGCTATCCAAGCTGAGACCAGTGCCCATCTCCTGGATGTGACTTGGTAGACAGGGCCTCCAGGCAAAGGATCAGCCCCCAGTCTTGGAAGCACAGAGTGGGGAGGGAGACTGCTTTTAGGGCTAAGACCTGCCTGGGTTGCAGAGGATCCTTGTCTGTGACCGGGCCACTGGTATTTCATAGGGAAGGGCCTGACCCCTCTTATGCAGGAGCAGAGAAGCCAGGCAGGTCGCTCTCTGCTCTGTGTCCCTCAGTGGCCCTGGGCAGGGTCTCTTCAACAGCCTTGAGGCTTTTACTTCATACCAACTAGATAAACCCCATCCTTGGTGGGGCAGAGTAACAAGAGTTGATGCCATACTACAGCAAGTTGGTTTGGATCATCTGATAAAAGCAGAATACAAGGGCTTGCCCTTGGTATCCAGGCAGTTGCCAAATTACAGGCTTGTGTTCTGGGAAGGAAAATCTCAACCAGAATCCCTAGCAATTGCACCAAAAGACACCTCCCACCAGGAGCTGACCCACATAAGCAGCAAAAGATCTCTGAATAACTTTTTAGCAACTCCCCCCTAGCCACAGATCAAGCAACCTCTGAAGTATACTCTCCTAGGCTTGCCAATACCTGTTGCTTATCTTACCCCAGATAAATAGGTAACAGTGGTCAAGGATCCCCTGGGAGTGGCATGACACTCCCCAAAGACTGAGATTCCTGTTTACCACATTAAGGGGTTTAGAGCTCATTACATAGGTATTGGAATAGCTTGATAACCAACCCCCCCCCACGCAAACCACAAGCAACTAAAAGAGAGAGTAACCTCATAGCTCATCACAATGTCTCCCACCTCATAGTAGTAGTTGTTAGGGAGTCATGTACACAAGATGATACAACTCCTGGGAGTCTAAGCAAGGGTTCTAAGCTCAATAATCTCTATTAAAAAACGGTGAAGACAGCAGGTCAAAGATAAGCCAACAGGCTCAAACTCCTCTAAGGCATTACAGGACCAGAGCACATATCCCCAGATCTGCCAAGTATCATTCCTCTTGAATCCAAGAATTTAGCTCATAATCCAGTCCCTGCACCTCCGGTCCTCAATAAAACAACCAGTGAAAGAACCAGTGAAAGATCACAGGAAACATGAAGGAGCAGAGAGAAAAGTCACCTCCAAAAGAAAATACTTGATCTCCATCAACTGACACCAACTTACATGATATGATTAAACTGATGGAGGAAGAATTCCAAATATGGATTGTTAGAAAACTCAATGAAATTGAAGAGAGAATAGAATCCCAACATAGAGAAACCACAAGAACAATTCTGGAAATGAATGAAAAATTCTGCAAATAAATTGAATTTATTCAGAAAAACCAAACAGAAATTCTGGCAATGAAGGAAACAATCAAGGAATTCCATAATACAGTGGAAAGCATCAAGAAGAGGAAGGACCATGCAGAGGAAAGAATCTCAGAGCTTGAAGATTATGCCTATGCCCTAAACAAATCAGAAGAAGAAGAGGAACACAGAAACAAGAGAAAAGACCAAAGTTTCCAAGAAGTGTGGGATTATGTTAAAAAGCAAATCTCAGATTGATCAGGATTCCAGAAGGGGAAGAGGAACATTCACAGGGCAGGAGTCTACGGCCATACCACCCTGACCGTGCCCAATCTCATCTAATCTCGGAAGCTAAGCAGGGTCGGGCCTGGTTAGTAGTTGGATGGGAGAACGTAACATATATCAGCTGTTTTCTAAAGCTGTTGACCACTCCTATAACACACACACACACACACACACACACACACACACACTCACACAGCATTCTCATAGTGGGCAGTACCGTTAAGATAAATTCAAATTAGGAATATTCACTGAGCATGCACTATACGTCAGAAACCGGGCCAGGAGCTACGGGCTATACGATGATGAAGAGGAATGCCTTCCCTCAAGGACGTCACAGTCTTGTCAACTTCCTGCTGCAG
>CAUYPO010006172.1:0-13721 GCA_963574435.1 Cheirogaleus major | reverse complement strand
CTATCAGATTTATTTTGAATTAATTTAAGTACTGCATATTCAGAGTTCCTCATAAGTTATAAACCCAACCTTCAAATAAGGAGTTGTTATTGTAATGCTACAAAATTAATAATATTAGGTAGTAGTTATTGACTGAGTGCTTGCTACATATGCCAGGTACTACTATAAGCACTTTAGAGATATTATCTTATTTAATCTTCTCAACAAACACTATGAGATGTGTACTATTGTTATATACACTCTATAGATGAAGAGGTTGATTCTTAAAGGCCCAGGAAAAACATCAATAAAATATAAAGCTAGGATTAGGACCCAAGCAGTCTAGCTATAGAGTCAATACTTTAATCTTTATTGACTAAATTGTCTATATGATAGCATATGAGGAGGGACATACAGGCATACTTTGTTTTAATGCATTTTACTTCATTGCACTTCACAGATATTGCATTTTTTATAAATTGAAGGTTTTTGGCAACCCCAGGTTGAGCAAGTCTACTAGTGCCATTTTTCAAATAGCATGTGCTCACTTCATGTCTCTGTGTTACATTTTGATAATTGTCACAATATTTCAAACTTTTTAATTATTATATCTGTTATGGTGATCTGTGATCAGCGATATTTGATGTTGAGATTGTAATTATTTGAGGGTACCACAAACCACACGAACTTAATTGATAAAATATGTGTTCTCACCGTTCTACCAACCACCTACTCCCCCATCTCTCTCCCTTTCTTTGGGGCTCCCTATTCTTTGAGACACAACAGTGTTGAAATTAGGTCAATTTATAACCCGACAAAGGCCTCTAAGTGTTCAAGTAAAAGAAAGAGTCAGGCATCTATTACTTTAAATCAAAAGCTAGAAATGATTAAACTTAGTGAGGAAGGCATGTTGAACGCTTAGTTAGGCTGAAAGCTAGGCCTCTTTCACCAAAAGTTTAGCCAAGTTGTGAATGCAAAGGAAAATTTCTTAAAGGAAATTAAAAGTGCTATTCCAGTGAATACACAAAGAATAAGAAAGCAACACAGCCTTATTGCTGATCTGAAGGAAGTTTTAGTAGTTTGGACAGAAGATCAAACCAGCCACACCATTAAGCAAAAGACCAATATAGAGCAAGGTCCTAACTCTTCAATTCTCTGAAGGCCAAAATAGACAATGAAGCTTTAGATGAAAAGTCTGAAGCTAGCAGAGGTTTAGGAAAGAAGCTGTTTCCACTTTATAAAAGTGCAAATGGAAGCATCAAGTGCTTATGTAGAAGTTGCAGCAAGTTATCCAGAGTTCTAGCTAAGATCATTGATGAAGGTGGCCACACTAAACAATAGATTTTTAATGTAGGTGAAGTAGCTTTCTGTTGGAAGAAGATTCCATCTAGAACTTTCATAGTTAGAGAGGAGAAGTCAATTTTTGGCTTTGAAGCTTCAAAGAACAGGCTGACTTTCTTATTAAGGGCTAAGGCAACTAGTGACTTTAAGCTGAAGCCAATGCTCATTTACTGTTCTAAAACTCCTAGAGCCGTTATAAATCATGCTAAATCTACTCTGCTTATCCTTTGTAAATATAAAAAACAAAGCCTGGATGAAAGCACATCTGTTTTCATTATGGTTTACTGAATACTTTAAGCCCAGTAAGGAGAACTAGCATGCAGAAAAAAAGATTCCTTTCAAAATATTACTGCTCATTGACAATGCACCCAAGAGCTCTGACGGAAATGTACAAGGAAATTAATGTTGTTTTCATGCCTGCCAGCATAACATCCATTCTGTAGCCCATAGATCAAGGAGTCATTTCAACTTTCAAGTCTTAATGTTGAAGAAAGAAATCTGTAAGGCCATAGCTGCTTTAGATAGTGATTCCTCTGATAAATCTGGGCAAAGTAAATTGAAAACCTTCTGGAAAGGATTCACCATTCTAGAATGCTATTAAGAACATTTGTGGTTCATGGGAGGTGATCAAAATATCAACAGTAACAGGAATTTGGAAGGTGTTGATCCCAACCCTTATGGATGACTTTGAGGGATTCAAGGCTTCAGTGAAGGTAGTAACTGCAGACGTGGTGGAAATAGCAAAATAACTAGAGCTGGAAGTAGAGTCTGAAGATGTGACTGAATTACTGCAATCTCATGATTAACAGATGAGAATTTGCTTTTTGTGAATGAGCAAAGATAGTGGATTTTGAGATGGAATTTACTCCTAGTTAAGATGCTGTGAAATTGTTGAAATGACAAGAAAGGATTTAAAATATTATGTAAACTTAGTTGATAAAGAAGTGACAGGCTTTGAGAAGATTGATGCTAATTTTGAAAGAAATTCTACTGTGGATAAAATGCTATCAAATTGCATCAGATGCTACAGGGAAATCTTACGAAAGGAAGAGTCAATCAATGTGGAAAACATGTTGTCTTATTTTAAGAAATTGCCACAATTACCCCAACCTTCAGCAACCACAACCCTGATCAGTCAGCAGCCATCAACCTTGAGGCAAGATCCTCTACCAGCCCAAAGATTATGATTTGCTGAAAGCTCAAATGATTGTTAGCATTTTAAAGCAATAAAATATTTTTAATTAAGGCATATACATTTTTTCAGACACAATGCTATTACATATTTAATAGACTATGGTATATGGTAAACATAACCTTTATATATCCTGGGAAACCAAAATATTTATGGAATTTGATTTATTGTGATTTTGCTTTATTGAAGTGGTCTGGAACCGAACCTGCAATATCTCTGAGGTATACCTGTAATATGACCCAAGTTTATTCTGTGTGTGTGTGGTGTGTGGGTCTTCACTCTTTTATTACAAGTTGAAATCTTACCCATCTTCTTCTGACTTCAAATGTCATATCATCAGCCTTTAAAATTGTTTCTCTCTTTCTTCTATAATTTCTTCTAATTATCTTTCTATAATTACTTGTTTATAGCCTTGTAGTGTAAAATATAACCAAGATGTGAATTTATGTTGTTTATCACTCTGTTTTTTTCTCTAGACTAACCTTAAAGAGTAGGTCTCAGGATTTCTTTGTTTCCACCTCTCAGTTCCTCACCTACTACCACAATATAGGAATTAACAAGTAACATAACTTTTAGTGAATATTTCATGATATCAAATTTCTACTTTCTGCTCTATAATACAAACCTACACTGAGGCATGGGTGCAATCCTGGATGGGAAAGGAAAATTACATTAATTATATTTTAATATATTATCCTACTACCCTGTCAAATAGTAAATGCTCAACAAATCCTCACTGAATTTAATGTATTTGAATTGATCCTGCAAATATTTCTTTAAAAAATTCTATCTTAGGTATTTCTTTTAAGATTTAAATTTTAAAATTTTAAAAGTTTAAAAATTTAAATTATTTTAGTTTTACTTGTGCAAGTAATGTGAATATATCCTCATTAAAACAATTTAATAAAAGGATCAATAACTCCCTTTGGCCATATCTTTCCTATCCTTATACTTATATAATAATAAGGCAAGAAAAGAGATAATAAGGCAGAAACTCAACCATAATGTTGAGTAGTTGTAGTGATATCTGATATTGGATATCCTTTTATGGATGCCAACTTAATGAGAATTTTTCTAAAATTTCATCATTAAGATGTTTGAAGTAGCTTTTTGATTTAATATACTCTTAATCATATTTGCTAAATATTATAACACATAAGTAGTATATTTTATTTAATGCATTTTTGCGTGTATTGAGATGATTGGTATTTTTTGGTTAATTTGTTAATGTAGTGAATTATAATAGAGTTTCTAATTTACCCCTTTTTCACATTTCTATGTGAAATCCTACCTTGTCACAAAAAATTATGCTATTATATACTTTTGAATTCGGTTGTAAAGTTGAAGAGAAAAAGTTTTTTGCTGCTGCTGAACCAAGCCCTGCAAATATGTAAGACCAAATCTCTATAATAAATCTCCTATGATATATGTCTTCTAGGAGATCTGCTTCTCTGATTGTACTCTGACTAATACAATTATTCTCCATATGTCTTTATACAAAGGCTCTATTAACACTAACAAGTAATCATTGTGTTCCATATGACCCACAATACAGTGATTTTATTAGGGTCAAATGCTTTGTAATTTATGGAGCCAGGACTCATTTCCACCACCTCCAAGTCCATGTTCTTTCAGCAGCACTATGTTATTGTCTTCTTTAATGGAGGGAGAACCAAGGTATCTCAGCTCATTAAAATGCCTTCCCTATAACATTTACTTCCATGAAGTGTTAATAGTAACAACCATGTTATCAATGACATGGTTTCTGAGGTACCACGAGGTATTTTTGTTGTCCTCTGGGTTACCCAGATGACCTAACTATTGTCTAGTCTATCATAGCCATGTCAATCATGGCCAGTGTGGAAGCAAAGTGAACACTTTGTCCTGCCACCGTTATGAATAAACATGTATGTAATGTCCCAGAATGAGAAAAACCAAAACTAACAGGGTCACCCTGTCTAGTTCTGGTCCTTAAAATAAATGAAACCTTGGGAATTTCCTCAAATTACTCACTCCCTAGCAAAATAACTATAACCCTGACTTTTACAAAGTTGATTTCTAAAGATGTATTTGATAATTATGTGAGAATGTTGTTTTCTACTATGAACTGATGAGTACATTATTAAATTTATGTTGAATTTTTTATTTGACAAGCTACTCTTTCTGAAGTCTGACTTCCCTGCCAGTGTTCTTATAAGTAAATCTCTTTTCTAAATCCTTTGGCCTCTCAGTCTTCATATCACGTGAAGACATTTTTGTGTTTCCTAGAATGGAAATACACATGATAGTCAATAGTAGAAGTGAAAATGATAATAGTGTTTTTTCCTTAGGTTGAGTTTATATATTACAAAATGATATGCAAATTTGTCTACTGCTGTTCCTGGTAATTTAATCTATAAAAAGACCCAGCCTAGGTAATTCATATTCTAACATGAATTTGGTGGGGACATAAGAAAGGAAAATGGGACCATGCTGAAGTATGAAGTTCGGTTTATTACATATCATTTCATAGTGTTTAAAACATAGATTCTATTTGTCATACTTCCTGAGTTTAAATTTGAACTTTATAACTTACTAGTTATAAGATTTTTAAACTTTTTATAATAAAATTTTATGTAAATGTTCTTTACTCAGTTTCTTTGTAACTAGGGAAAATAATAGAAATGTAACTATTTATATGTAATAAATTTTTTTATGTATAATAAAAATGTAACTATTTTATAGTATTGTGGTGAAGATTACATGAAATAATGTAAATATGCAGGTTAGCATTAAGCCTGGCATATAATAAGTGCTTAATAAATTTTAATTATAATTATTAAGTTTTGTAGTATTTTGGAGATTGTTTGAAGTTGCTTGGACTTTTTCCTTAGAAAAAGGTAAATACTACTCTAGTTACTAGACCAGAAGTGTTGAGCACACAGCTAGTGCCAAAGGCTAAAATTTAGGGGGACAAATTAAGTACATTAACTAATTTTGTCTTGGGGGAGGAAAATTTGAGGGTGTGTCAAGGAAAAAAAATCTCTGCAGGGAAAGTAAGATGCTGTGGAAAACAAGCATGAAATCCTAGTCTAATAGGCCAGAGGCAGGATCAGATTTGTAATAGAGAATAATCTAGTGAATCAGACAAGCATAGGTTTGAAATAAGAGTGGACTGGGTAAGAAGATAGGAGGGTTGTAGGAAATATCTGAGATCAGCCTACTTTTTGCCTTTATTAGATGATGGAATATGGTTTATGGATTGTCCAGCTGCTTCATAAAGTTAGGGGCAATGTAGATTGGTACTAGTTTGTAGAATTTTTGAATGGGTGATGGAAATCCTCACATTGATAGGACATGCTAAAGAATTAATATTGAGCAATTGTCCTTTACACATTGTATTTTATTTTTGTTATCAACTTACATGTTATATATTGTATTCTCATTTTTTCAGACAAGGAAATGAAAGCTCGTTGAGGGAAATGTATTATTCATGGTGTTTTTTTTCTATCTTTTTTTTAACATTTTTTTAAATTTCAGCATATTATGGGGGTACAAATATTACGGTTATGTATATTGCCCATGCCCTACTCCCCCCTCGAGGCATCATGGCGTTTTGATTGCATGTGACCAAAACCCAGCTTGAACTAGCTTAGGAAAAATGGGGAATTAGTTGCCATAAATATGCAAGCCAGGAAAAGGATAGGGACAATCTTTGTACCAGAGTTTTAAGGAACAAAGGAGAGTAGTGGTGGCAAGACTCATTCTTTTACTGGCTCTTACTCTCTCTGCATTTTTTTGCTTATCAATTTCATTCTTGCACATTGGGTTTGCCATATGGCTGGGAACATGGTCCCTGGGAACTCTTTCTTTCACAGTTTTACTACCCAAGAGACATAGGCAATAACTCTGAGTGGTCTAATATGGGCCATGTGCCCATTCCTGGACCAATAAAAGTGGCAGGGAATTGGGTACTAAGATTGGTTGCCTCCACTACAGGAGCAAGTTTAAAGTGAGAAGAGAAAGGGTCTGCACACTTGTCCACAATAATTTCAATTTGAAAAGGCAGAAAGGCTAGCAAAACATAACCAGTAGTTGATTGCTATGGGTAAATTGCCCAGGGTCTCACAGTCAGTAAATGATGAACCTGGGATTAAAACTAGTTTTGCCTCTGTCTCTGTCTACAGCACCTCTGCTATTTCCCTATTTGCCTTCATTGATCTAGTAAATGAAAAGCATATGGAAGGTGTTTCAGGACACTGGGATGAGGGTTGGGAGAAAGTAATAGAATATTCATATTATGGTTTTTACTATCAAAAATGATTTTTCCCTCCTTTCAACTTCTGTAACACTGGTGCTGCATCTATATTACTTCTATAATATTTGTTGCTTAATACCCCATGTTATTTATTTACAATGCATCATTCATGAATTGGTGGTGAGTCCTTGTTCTCTCTTTTATTCATTGAAAGCTCCTGGAAAAGGAGGTCCTGTCATGTAGTACTTAGCATAGTCCTCTGCTGTTATTTAGTGCTTCAGAAATATTTTCTGATAAATTAATCTTCTCAAAACAGGTGGGATAGTGATTTCAGGTAGCTCTCATTTGTTTGTTTTCTTTTAGTGACACATATACTGAAATATAATGTACATACAGAAAAGTCTACAGATCATAAGTACACAGCTCCATGTAGTCTCACAAACTAGAAAACATGCATGTAGCCCATTTAAATCAAAAACCAACATAGTACTTCGAGAAACCCCTTCATGCCCTTTGAAATCATTACTCTGCAGATCTGAAAGTATTTTTCTCTAATTTCTCATAGACAGTAGACTGGAAAAATCTCTTTAATTGCAAGTAAAAGTCAAGTCCAAAATATTAGGTCTTAATATTCTTGAAAGGGCAAAAGATTGGATCCAGTCCCAGGATATCTGCACTTACTGCCCTAGTTCTTCCAGAAAAACAAAACCAATTAAACTAAAATCTTAAGAAACTGAGAGATCATTAAATTTACGTTAAGAACTAATTTTCAGGAGGTAATTTTATGAGCAAGTTTTTAGCCTTGAAAAACTTATAGAATTTATACAATGTTACCATACATCCAGTTTTCTGCTACGACATACATTTTAAAATGGCATTCTTCTCCAGATTGTCCCTCTGGGTTTGCAATGGTATTCTAAGACCATCATAGTATGTGCCTGGTGCCTTGTGACTCCTTGACACCATCCTGCTAGTTGAGTTGCCGTGGTGGTTGAGCACGCCTGCGCTTGGATCTTTGTCAGTGCTTTCTTCACAGTACAGCCCAGCACTGTGCCTTAGGTCAAACACCCTTCTTGGGGTCCCCCAACATATAACTGATACAATCCCAATCACCTAATGACTCATCTTGCATTCAAAAAATATCTATCCACTACTATAAGCTTTAAAGAATAGTCAATGTCAACATTATTGTAGGTTTTCAAGGAGCAGCATAGCGTTTTCATCTGATACAAAAAGCTTTCTATAAATATCTTCTCTAGATCTCTCTCTGACCTTGCAATTTTTTTTTCTGCTTATGGCAACTGTTAAAAACCCTTCCTCTTTGCTCTCATTCGTATTGTCCTGTCACCACTTCTGTGTGTCCATTGACTTTCTCCTCCTCAATTGCATACCACATGCAACACGGTCTTCCAGAATAGCCATGTGTGACCTGTGAGAAATGGTCTCGTCCCCTGCTCTGATGGTTTTTCTCATGATAATCAGATGTCAACTCGACCTCAGAACAGTAATGAATAAAATAGTCTATTGCTGTACAGACGGCTGTCATCAAGAAACAGAAATTTGTATATTAGAGTTTTTTTCTTTTTTCCTTTTGGTTTCTTTTTCTCAAACTCAAATTAAGAAGGAAGTGAAGAGATAATCTTCTCATGGACAGTATTAGGGGTAACAAAAGGACTCTGGAAATGTGATATTTATTCTAAGAATCAGTCCTAAATTCTTCATGTTAGAAGCTCCGAGTTGTTCTCTCAACTCCCCACCTCCATCCACTGAGTTATTTCAAAAAATCAACAATTTTCAGTGTTCAGATCATGTACAGTTATATTTAATATCAACATTTTCTCCTTATTACCTACAATTTGGTATGTGTGTGTTTTTTGAGTGAAGAAGTTTAATAGATGTTTTGGGCAAAATTGTCGATATAAAGTCAGTCACAGCTGAGTTTGCTGAAAAAAGAAGAAAGGAGATAAGAATGTACTCTTTTTTATTCTACAAAAAGCAAACAGTGAAAAGAAGAGAAAGCAACATGAACACTATCTGGATTATTTTTTCTTCTTGTCTGGGTTTGGGCACTTATGGTAGCTTAGAACCCAGTTAGTAACCAGGCATACAGGCTTTCAAATTTGAAGGCTATGATTTGTAGCCTATACTTAAGGATTGTGCACATTCATTTTTAATTTAGTACATTTTGCTTTCTCACTTGTTTTTGGTTTGTTTTCCTTCCTACATAGCAGCAGGTGTTTGGGTGATAACAACCTCTAAAATAATTCTAGGAAAATGTGCAAATTGGCGGGAGTGCAGCAGGAGCTATCACAATATCATCTTCCCCTCATAATTTAGTTAAACTAACTAGGTTGCAGCCTCAATGCTGTCATGTGCTTGGGACATGGCACTTTTTGGTGCATAATTGTGTGGGTGTTTTAATGACAGTGAGACTTATATAAAAATGTTTTGAAGTTTGGAAGGGATATTATTGCAGTATAGAAGTGCCCACTACCAAGGATGACCACAGTACAAGTAAGAGAGAAGAGCTTTGAATTCACAAAATTTGAGCTATAAGATATGTGACTAGTGTTCATTAATATTTATGTCAGTAATGTACTCAGCTGCAAGCAAATGAAAATTTATTTAAAAAATGGCTTAAACAAGTAAGGAGTATTTTTTTCACACAAAGTCCAGAAATCATTCAGTGAGGCTGGGATGTCATCAGGACTCAGATTTTCCACTCTATCTTCCTTAGTGCGTTGGTTTCTGGATGACTCTGCACCTCCAAGCATCAACTTCATATGCTAGCCTGAAAGAAAATACCAGGAAAAAGGAAAAGGGGAAGAGAGAAAAACTTACCAAGAAATTCCCACCAGATTCCCAATTACGGTCAGAACTAGGCCACCTGATCATCCATTGCCTCAAGAACTTTTGAGAAACCAAGATTTTTAGTTGGACAAATTGATATTCCACCAACATCAGGCTTTTGGTTAATAAGGGAAAAGGGGAGATTGGATATTTAGTAGGTAATTAGCCTCATAAAATCCCTTTTCAGAGAATAATCTCTTTCTCATCTGTATGTGTATATACATATATGCAAAAAGTGTGTGTGTGTGTTTATCTCCTGAGCATGTTTAAGAATGTAGGCTTTGGTTTCTGACAGAACTGAATTTCAATTCCTTCCTACTACTTTCCACTATTTATTAGATGTGAGACTTCAGGGAAGTTATTTCACCTCTCTAAGTCTCATATTCCTGAGATTATGGTAGTACTTACTGCATGAAGCATTTTTGTGATAATTAAGTGAGAAAATATATATCAAACTCTTAGTACAGTGCTTGGCACATAGTAAGCTTTCAATAACAGGTATTGTTTTTTATTATAAATATTACTCTTACTTGTGATTATTAGCCTGCATGTTTTCTGAATTGATAGGCATTTGAGAAGCTAGGTAGGAACCTGGATAAGGACCTGCCCATTCTCCCATGAAGGGCAGCCAGAGGTATGTGGTTCAGTTGCAGGAACATGAAGATGTGGCAGTTCCTATCCAAGGGAAAAGGAGCAGAAATGCATGAATGTGTATGTTTGTTCCTCCTTTCTGTTGGCATCTATAATGTATGCCAATTGCAAGTGATGGCAAATAAGGGGAAGGCACCCATGTGCAATTTGTGGTGAGGCAGGTTATAAGGTTCAAGAGACATTTCTTTCACCACCGGAAAAGCTACCCAATCTGCTAATAGAGAAATATTAGGCTAGTCCAGGATTCATGCCACCATCCCACTCTTCCATAACCTAGAACCATTTCTATACATTTGCAAGGTAATTGTACTAACTCCAAGTTCAACCTGTGATTGTAGGGGGACCATTAGCATGTCTACCTGGTTGCCCACCATGTTTAAAGCCTACTGCTGTGAGGGTTTATACTGCAGATCTGCTGGGGTTACTGGCCTAAAACATCACATAGATGATCCTCTATCATATTGACATGCTCTTGCTGTCTAACATCTACTAGCCATATTGTCTCTCACTCATAGAGCTTTCCCTTGCCGATGTACTAGAAAACCCACATGTTATTTTTAACTTCATTTCTGCTGCTATATGTTTTATACCTGTCCAGCCCTGATGTAGAGTCATATCTCACCCTGATACCCTAAAAAAAATGTTTGCTTGCAATATGGATATCAATAAAAGCCATATCTCAGGCTAAGGGCCCAAGATCTTTCCAACAAGTCCTAACTTTCTGAAACTATATCTAAGTTCCCATAATTACATAGATACAAACATACAAACATATTCACTAGAAGAATGATAGATGACATGTGTTGGGATTATTCCAACCTTATCTCAATCACTATTCAAAACATCTACTATTGAGCTTTTTGACTAAATCAATGGAATAAACAACTTTGTGAAACTAGATCAGAGGTGTGACTAAAACCTTTTCTATGTAACCAAAAGAACCCAAATTTAAGAAATTACTTTTATATACATATTAGCCTGTTCATGAGTATTATAATGCTGTTTGGCCTGCATAGTGACTCCACCATCTCCCTGTAGGTAATAAATGAATGGAATCAAGCACAACTATCCTCCATATGATAATACATATCATTTGCATAATAAATTCAGCCTCATGTAGACCTCTGGTTGAGTATTTATGTAGCAACTGTGATAGAACCACACAGGTCTCAACCTTGAGAAATTAATATTTTTTTGCCAAAATATGTAATAGATTAGCCATGTTCAGTCCACCCAAGGTGTCCACACGATGCCAAAAATGTATTGGAAGTGTTTGAATGTTCTTTATGGCATACAGTCTCTGACTTATGATGGTTTGACTTATGATTTTTCATCTCTATGATGATGTGAAAGTGATATGTATTCAGTAGAAACTGTACTTTAAACACCTATACAACCATCTTGTTTTCACTTTCAGTACAATATTTAATGTCACATGAGATATTCAACACTTCATTATAAAACAGGCTTTGTGTTAGGTCATTTTGGTCAATTATAGGTTAATGTAAGTGTTCTGAGCATGTTTAAGGTAGGCTAAGCTAAGCCATGATGTTCAGTAGGTTAGCTGTATTAAATGCATTTTCAACTTAGAATATTTTCAACTTATGATGGGTTTATTACAACTTAACCCCATTGTAAGTCAAAAAGCAACTGTATTTAATGGGCACCTGAAATAACCAGGTAGGTGTCTTATTTCCCAGGTTATATTATTTGGGAATAAGTTAGGCAGCTTAACCTCAGGAAGGTCTCTTCATGAATATTCACCCTGGTGTTCATGACCACCCATGCCTGATTGAGATTTAGAGCCACATAGAGATGGCCTTAGTAGACATGTGTGCGGAAATGCTTCTTTCTTCACTGCTACAGCTTTGTTACTGACACTATCCATCCATTCAACACTAATATAATCTGTAGAAACTTTTGACGGCTCACAACCAGTGTAATATCTATTGCATTTCAAATTTCATGACTCTTAGGCCTGTGCTGCAGACAAACTCAACAGGCCGGATGAAGCTCTGAACTCACTATAGACTACTTTAATCCCATTGAAACAGAATCAAAATAAATTTTGTTTCATAACCATGACATCATCCTGGAGACAGTGGATGCTGACCAAGATTCTGTATGCCATTCTCTGCTTTGCATTCCTCATTTGTATGAACCACTTCCATCCTGTTTGCACAAGGCATTGATCTCATTTTAATAACATAATTCTGACAGATAGGATTTGGACTCCCAGAAAGCACATGAGGAAGTTTTGTCTCAGATTGGGTTTCAGCACTTGCCCTCCCAGTCACCTCCATAGCTTCCTTTGCATTGTCTGAATTCCTGAGTTTGTTTTATTCTTTTTTTTTTTTTTTGCCTCTGAATATTTACCCCTGTTTCATTCCTTATGCTATCTCTGACAAATGAAAGTATCTCTAAGTTATATGATGAATATGAAATATTGGGTTCATGGAGCAGCTTGAGAAAAAATAATAAAGCAAATGAAAGCTCTACTCAATGACATGACAATCAATTTAGTATATACAGAAAATAATTCTGGAAGATAACTGCATTATAACCTTTCAGACATTATGTAGTCATGCTCTGATTGCTCAGCTCTCATTCTTGCTACCACATTGTCATCCTTTATCATCATCCTTTTTGTTTTCCTAGCTCCTTTGAGCAATGACAATCATACTGAAGGTGAAGAATAATGAAAAGAAATGCTAAAAATGTGACTATCTGTCTGCATGTCAACGACCATTTCCAACCACTGGAGACAGCCATTCTGACTGCATTTGAAATACCAGACTCAGTGTGGCCTCTAGCTGAGGATTTGGGGCTGCCAATTTTTCTGCAGAGTAGAGGTCCTCCTAAGGACCTCTTGGTCCTTAAGGTCTTGGAACTAAGACTGATTTTTCTGGCATCTAATTATCTGCTAGGTTCTATATCTGTGGAAACCAGATAAATGGTGTAATACACTTCACTTAACCATGGTGGAGGTAAGAGTTTCTTTCTTTCTTTCTTTTTTTTTTTTTGATGGTTTATTACAAAGAATATTTTATTTTTTATTTATTTATTTTTAATTCAGCATATTATGGGGGTACAAATATTATAGTTACGTATATTGCCCATGCCCCTACTCCCCCCTCGAGGCAGAGCCTCAGGCATGACCATCCCCCAAACGTTGCACTTCTCATTCATTATGTTTGTATATACCCATCCCCCCTCCCACCCGCCGAACACCCGACAAATGTTATTCCTATATGTCCACTTAGGTGTTGATCCATTAATACCAATTTGCTGGTGAGTACACGTGGTGCTTGTTTTTCTATTCTTGAGATACTTCACTTAGTAGAATGAGTTCTAGCTGTATCCAGGAGTATACAAGAGGTGCTATATCACCATGTTTCATAAAACCGAATAGTACTCTATGGTATACATATACCACATGTTGTTAATCCACTCATGTATGATGGGCACCTG
>CAUYPO010006169.1:0-40186 GCA_963574435.1 Cheirogaleus major | reverse complement strand
AAGAGAAATGGAGGGTATTGTTATATTGTGTTTACCTCCCCACCCCCCCCCTCCATACACACACACACACACACACACACACACACACACACACACACACACACGGTGCTGCACAGACCCACCTCGAACAGCAAATCATACCCCAGGGGGGTAGGCAAGAGCTTTGGGAGAAGGAAAGCGCGCCTCTCTTGGCTCTGACTGGCCACAGCAAGGAAGAATGTTTTTCTTCTGCCAAAGAGACTTTGAGGGATGCATTGCGGTGGCCCCCGGCCAGTGCCTGGAATCTGAGTAACCATGGAAACAGGGCCGCGGGTGACAACAAACACAGGATGGAATTTCAGCTTTCGCAGCCAGGCCACGGAGGAATGGGAAAGTTCGGGGAAAGTTCTTTTTTTTTTTTTTTAACCCAGGGGGATTGAGGGGCGGCACTGGGAGACAGCCGCTGCAGTCGTAGTGCTCTGAATAAGTGCTCCCTGCCCGGGACTCCAACAGGGTCACGGGGAGCCAGATTCTCTAGAAGTCTCCATTTTCGCCCTGCATATATTTTTCATTTATTTATAGCCTATCACATTCCACCAAGGATTCCATATGGATCTAAAGCCGCTTGTGAAGGGTCTCCATGCACAACTGGATCCCCTGTCCTTGAGCCAGCAGGGGACAGGCTGCAACATAATCACACATTGTGAAGACAGCCACTCTCTGCAGGGACTTATCTCAGTTCATCCTCACAACAGTTCTGTGGCCAAGACCTTACTCACCTTACTCACAGGAAAGGGGAATTCAGAGAACCAAGATCACCCAGCCTAAGCCCAGCCTCCTTGCACCATGCCATTGTACCTGCAATCTTTATTCTGAGAAAAATATAAATAATTAGAATAGCCAACAGTTATGAAGAAGAGGAGCAGAGCACTCTCCATCAATCGGTGTGCAAATGCCAACAATCTATGAGGCTGCAGAAGTAGCTATGTGTTTCCCACTTCAAGGACACACACAGCCTTGATTAAAAAATAGGAAAGAATTTATATGATGGAAGGAAGAAATTTTTACAGAGTTATGAGGGAGAAAAATCAAAGGAGCAAAGCCATGGACCCCAAAGTTTTCTTCTCCAAGGTCTTTAGAAATGAAATGTTTAGATACCTGAATGGATCAGGGCCTGGGGCTGAAAGAACCATAAAGACATCCACTACTATAAGGTCCTTGCTTCGCAGATATGGAAACCGAGGCAGAATTGGGACTGGAACCTGAAGTCCTGGACACTGTACAAGCTGCTTTTCTTGACAGCATGTCACCCAGGAGCCAAGAAACAAGCCCATGGGTCCATGCCTTGGAGTCCGATCGGCAGAGTTAAAATAGGAGGTAGCAACAATTACAGAGCAGAGAATTGTGAAGTCTGGGATCAGAAAAGGGAAAAAATGCATACTGGACTGACAGTCTTCAAAACTATGATCTCGTTTCACTGTTATAACCATCAATAGTTTTAAATGAGCCTCCGTTCTAAAAAGAGAGAGAGACTCAATAGTTAAGAAAGCAAACAAGATAGTTTTAAATCAGCAAAGTTATATAACTTTATAACAGTTTCAAGAAACCATCTTGAAACATCATTAGCAAAAAATGCCCCTAAATAAGCCAACAGGAAATAAGAAGTGCAGGAATTTCTGGAAATGGGAGAGTTTTTGTTTGTTTTTCAAATGGAAAAAAAAGAAGAAGAAGAAGTTTTTAAGGAAAAAGGAAGCCCTGACCCACATAAAGATAGGGTTTCAGTAAAACTAATTTGAGACCAAGAGGGAAAGTGTAGGACTTTCAGCAGAGAAGTGAGTACCCAGGTCCTGAGGGCTTTGTGTGGGCTGCTGAAGACAAAATACAACATCCCCTAAAATGGGCTCAAGCAATGGAGTCAATTTTACACTAAAGATAAAATCTCATTTGCTGAAAAATAACAAATCTGCATGAGATTATTCACAGCCCTGTTGAAGTATAACTGCAAAGAAATTTAAATATTGTTTCAGCATTTAGCAATCCAGGAATTCTGAAATATTTGATTTTCCCTAAAGCTCTGTTTTGTGACTTTTTATCCTGAAAACCCAGGGGAGGGATGGGGGAGTGTCATTCATTTTCTCAACAGATGTTTTTGAGAATTTATTATATGCCAAGCCCTGAACGAAGTGTTGCTATCATTTCAGATTATTGCCCTTGGGCTTGATACCATACCTGAGTTTTTGATATTAAAATGCTGAGTCTGCTGTGAATCTGTAAGCCTCCCATAAAATGTTGTTCCTTCAAATACTATAAGTACTATGCAAGCGTAAAGAGGCCACAGCCCATTCCTAATGAGAATCTTCTGTCTATGATTCATGGATTAAACCCTTATAAATGCCTTTATGTACATGCCCAAAATATGTGGATCTACAAGAAGTCTGAGAGTATTCATGTAAGTATGTATCCGCTCGTGAGAAAGTGCGTGTGGGAGGGAAGGAAGGAGTAGAAACTGTTTCATTTAAAAAAGCCAGGGGAGCAAGCAAAAACTGTTCATTTGCATCACTAAAGGAGTGAGTGTGTCTGCCAAAGAGGGAAGAAGCCAAAGCATTTACAAACTGACACTCCTTTAGTCCTTAAAGAGGTTGCTCTTCATTGGAAACCATGGGCTCACGCAGAGAAAAAGGTCCTCACTGCTGTTGGTTTCCACTCCACCTCGTCTTGCAATATTAGCCTGAGTTGAAAGGGGCCTTAGAAGAGATCATCTCAGCCCAGAGTGCCCAAATGTTTGTCAAGAGGAGTGTTCTCCAGGCAGGGGTGTCCCTTTTGAACAATTCCAGATTGTCCCGGTTGTATGATCAGAAGCCTGAGTATGGACATGATCCAAGTGAAGACCCCCCTGCAAGGCCCCTTCCTGTCCCCTTCCTGTCCCCTTCCAGCTTTCATGAGGAGAACCACCAGAAACATTGGAGTGATTGCTTTAATGTCCTATATTGTGTGAAATCAAAGAGTATATCACTTCTGGTTTTTCCAAAATGCCTATGTGAAGCTAGAGTTTTCAATGATAATTCTAATGAAAACTATGAAGCAGAATCTCTGCTTTGCATTGTGCCATTAACTACAGATGCCCAAGAAAGAACCCTATATCAGGAAAATGTGCACCAGGGAATATTGCATCATTAATGTGCTTTTGGTTGCAAGTAATATGGAACCCAACTGAAAGGAGCTCAAACAAAAAGGGGATTTATTATTTCATATGATCAACCAAGCTCTAGGGTTGGTTAATTAAGCAGCTAAATGATGTCACCCGGAACCCAGGTTCTTGTTCACCTTTAAGGTGTTCTCGTGTACACCTCAGCTCTCGGCTTTCTCTCTTCATGGTTGGAGATGGTGGCCACATCTCTGGGCAACACATCTGAGCAGGAAAAGGATTAGCTTTTCCCTCTGGTTCGGGGATGAGCAGATGGCTGAATAAGAGCCGATGAGAGCTTAGTTGGAAGAGTGAAACAGAGGCAAACATCCCACCCTCACCACAGGCACACACACCTACATACACTCACACATGCACACCCCAGCTGGAAATAGCCATGCAGGCTGCTGGCAGCCCTCTTGTAACCATGTGGTGAGTGCGTATCTAAGAATGACCCAACTGCTCAGAGGAGAGAAGAACCAAGCCAAGAGCCAAGGTGGAACTCAACAGGAATGTCAGCCTGAACCCACAGAGGCCCCCCAACTTTTTAGTTACATGAATTACAATAACTTCCCTCTTTGATGAGGTTTTCTGTCACTTGCAATCCTGAGGATTTACTCATACACCTTACCTGTTAAAATAAAGATTTACCAGCCCTAGACTCCAATTTATTTTTCTTTTTAAAAATAGTACTGGTCAGAACATTCTACAATATACCTGATCAGTACTCTTTAAAACTATTGAGGTCATGACAAACAAAGACAGACTGAGAAATGGTCACAGGGTGGAGGAGATGAGACGACCTGGTAACAAAATGCACTGTGGTGTCCTGGATTGGATCTTGGAGCAGAAAAAGGATCTTAATGAAAAAACTTGGAAAATCTAAATAAAGCCTGTAGTCTAGTTAATAGTACTGTGCCTATGTTAATTTCTTAGTTCTGACAAATGTACTGTACTCATGTAAGATGTTAACACTGAGGGAATCTGGATAGAGGATAACATTAGGGGAAGCTGCCTATCTTTGTAACTTTTCTTTGAATCTAAAATTATTCCAAAATTAAAAAAATATTTAAATACATTACTGGTCACTGATGCTCCAAAGTCTAGTAACTTTGGAACCAGTCTAACTTCTTCAATTCAGAGACAAGAATGCTAGTCCCAAAGAGGCTAAGGGACTTGTCTGTGGCACCTGGCAATTGATGTCAGAGCTGAGCCTGGAACTGAGGTCAGATCACCTGGATGCACATCTCACACTGCAGCCCAGGGATCCAGGGGTCTTTCTCGAAGCATTTAGTTCCCATGGAAACAGCTCCCTACATACACACACACAATTCCCTTGCTGCTCACCATATTAGCTCTGGACTATTACATTTCAAAGTCCATTTTTTACATTGATAAATTACACAATTATAACAGTCCAGGAATGAGTTATAACATCATACAAAAGGAATTCACACTAGAAATTTACACTACCATATGGTCAATGGATTAACATTAACCATAAATAGAAACCATCACAATCCCTGATGCCTGTAATCACATTCATACGAATTGAGCATTTTCTGAAAAGTAATACATGAAAAATGTCCCTGCAGAATAAACCCAGGCCACTATATTTTTCAAGAGAGATTTTAAAGGGGCTATTTCTCAAATAACTTAAATGGGAGTGAACATGATATATTCTGGAAAAAACTAAATTAGATGACTCAAAAGTGGCTCTAGGGATGACAGATGCTGATGTCAAAGACTCATTTGTAAAGTTTGAATAAGATGTATTTCATAAAATGTGAAGGAAAATATTCAAAATAACCCTCGGCTCTCCAACAGTAATTTTTTCTATCATCATGCATTCCTTCATGTCTGATTCAACTTTAATAATATAGCTTTAGGCTGAGACAATATTCCTTTATTCAAGTAAAAGGGAGATTCCTCTGATCTACCTGCTTTCCCAAACCATACCAGTTCTATCCTACAGGACCCTCTCCTATAATGCTTGTCACCCATGCCCTGGTTCCCTGCACCTGGCACAAAGTCAGCCACCTGACTATATTTTATAATAATATTATTTTTCTAACAATAAATAAAAGATGACATTTCTATAATGCAGGTTTCTAATAAAGCAGTTAGTTCCCTCCTCTTCTTCTTTTCCCCACCCAATAATTATTCCTCCTCTGTCCTGTGAGCATTGGCCCTTGGGCAGGGCCCGGGCATCCTCCCAGAGTGCTGATCACAGAATGTCAGAACCCAGGGGATCCCTGAGAAACACAGACCAAGGTCTGCTAATGAGCACCCTTCCCTGTAATTGCTGGTGACTATTGGAATTATCTGATCGAAGTTATGACAGTATTTCCTCTTCCTTGGCACAGATGATTTAGGAAGCAGATCTTGATAGAGGAAAAAGCCACAGTTTCTGATGTTGGCTACACTATCCCTCATTAGCTAATGGTTATATGACAGCAGATAAAAAATGATCTTGTCAGACAGGAATAATACACCCCAAATTACAAAATGTAATTTAGAAAGAATGTAGGCAGTGCCCTACAGTTAGGTTCCAAAAGTGCCCCACAGAGGCCCAGGAGGCAGCGTGTGACGGCAGCAAGAGCCGAGGCCCAGGCCCGGTCCCAGCCAAGCCTCCAACCAGCTGGCCATGCTTAACACGAATGACTAGTTCACTGGACTGCGGCTTTCTCATCTGGAAAACGACACACTCCAACAGGATGATCTTTCATGCACTTCTCACATTTAAAACAATTTGTTGGCAACAATAGGAGGATGACCCAATAAAGTATGGTACATTCTCATGAGAGAATATCATGCAGCTATTACAAGTCCTGTGTTTCCCAAGAATAATTGATAACATGAAAAAGTGCCTGTTATATCGTGTTAAATTAAAATTCAAAGTAGAAGGAAAAAATTAAATATAGATTATGGTCCTAGTGTTGCACAAAGAAATGTACACCTCAGAGGACAAAAGACTAGAAGGAAGCACAAAAAGTATTAGCAGTGTGTACTATGGTGGTTAATTTTTTTATTATCCAAAGCACTTAAAATTGTATTTATTACTATAAAGGCAGTACATTTTAGATTAGGAAATTCCAACAATACCCAAGTATAAACAGTAAAGTTTCTTTTCTCTCACTTCCACTGCCACTCCCCAGATGTAACCTCTGTTAACACTGTGATATAAATTGGACTTTAGAGTTTGAAGCTGAATTTGCTAAAAACATCCTTTGTTTCAGGCAGTCTGCACAGAGAAAGCTAGAGGACATAGTTGGTTCTTATTTTCTTCATCGTAACTTAATGACTTTCCCAAATTACCTTTAACAAATATATTATTTTTGTAACAATAAATAAAAGGTGACATTTCTATGAAGCAGGTTCCTAATGAAGCAGAATTGAGGGATATAGTGAACCTCCCAAAAGAAGATAGGTAGAGATGGGACCTATGCCTTGGATTCCGCAGTGAGTTAAATGACCAAAGAGGCAAAGAATTGGAGGTCGCTGGGACAAGGGAGGCTGGAGCCTGTCCTGGCCCAGCCTTTCCAGTTGGTGGGGTGACTGGCAGAGTGAATGGAAAGAGCTATAACTTGTAAAGTGGGAAACACTGTAGGGGCTGATGAGACCACAGACTATGGAAAGAAAACACAAACTATGAAAAGAAGGCAAAGTGATGTCTTACACTGGAAAAACCAGGGCAAATACGTTCCTTTTTTAAAAAAAAAAAATCTTTAATTTCTTTTTCCAAAGACAAAACAAAAGCCACACTTTTGTTCTGCAACTCTCCTGTGCATTCCTAGTGGCCAGACTTTGGTCCCCAATAATAATGAAAAATCAGGAAGGATGTAAAACATCTTCTAGTTGTTGCCAGAAGGCAAGGATGCTTTCTGGGATGTGTGAAGCAGTGCTTTGCTTGGGGGGCCTCCCGTGGGCCACGCTGGGACACTCTGAGAATTCAATGGGGAATAATTAATGTGGCTGGTTGAAACAGTTAGGTATGTGAAAGGTCAGAGTACAACAATGCTCGGGAAAGAGTTTAAATGATACAGAAAGTATAAATGATATAATTGAAATAAAAAAGAATGAATATAATATAATCTCCCTTTTAAATAATTTTCATAAATATGGTAGAGAGAGAGAGAGAGGGAATGTGAATGAATGTATGCCTATATCCACATATCCATGCCTATGTATATTTAATATATATACATACGCACATGGAGTTATTTTATTTCTTGTTGTAAAGTAAGGATATGTTCTTTAAGTATAAATTTTAAAAACACAGAAATTGTGACAAAGTCAAGTAAAGCTGGAAAAAGTGGTGGCTGCACCAAGAACAGTACCAGCTGACCAGGACCAGAGGGAGAAGAGGTCCCCAAATTGGCCAGCCATGGTGGGTCACCCACACTAACCAGTTACAAAAAAGTCAAGTGTGGGTTCTAAGGTAGCAAAAGAATCAAATGTCCCAAAGATGATGCCAACTGCCCAGACTTGACCTCAAGCTAATCATCATCAAGACTTACCTGTAGGGATCCTAACCAAGTTAAAGTACCTCAGTGGCAAGGCAGAGGGTCAGCTGAGCCAGTGTGCAAAACTTAAAGAGTCCATCATTTCTGGAAAAAGACACCTCCCTTCCTAAAATTAAAATCTATACCAATTCCAGGGGATTAAAAATTAAGCTAAATTATCAAAAGGCTCAGCCTGATCTTCAGGTGATAGGATTTAAGGTACCAGTTCTTGATCCTGCTCAAGAATTTTTAGCTCACATCCCATAATCTTGGCCACTCTAAATGGCTGAGTTTTTTTCTTTTAGGAGGGAGGTTGAAACCCTAGAAAAAGAACTTAAATGAGGTTTTAAAATAAGAGTAAGAATAAGAACATATATAACAAATCCACATACTAGCACTTTCATGAATGATTTTAATATAAGTCTAATAATTGGTTTTATAATCACTGGAATATTTGGTGTGTTTTTGTTTTTTGAGATATTTGAAGCATTTAAGAAAAACTGATTTAATGGATTTATAATTTTAGAATACGATAAATGTCTAGAAGATTAAATATTTTTCAATCAATGGGAAAATAGGAGAATTTAAGTCAAGTTTTAATTTACTATTGTGTGAACATGTTGAGAAATATGGAGCAATTAATGTCAATGGAATGTTAATCATCTGATAAACTTAGACCATTAATGAGCAAATCATTAGAGTACAAGAGTAGTAATTCTTCTTCTTCTCCAAAAGCCCTCAAACATTAAAGACTTGTTTATGCATGCTCTTGGAGCCTAGGCTATACCTTGTTGAGGACCCCACTGGTTGAGCTTATGGCACCAGAATGTGTCGACAGGGAGGAACAGTAAATCCACCTCCATCCCAACCAGAGAAACCCCTGCCTTGTCCAGAGGCAGCAAACCTGAACAGGATGCTCAGTTCCAGCTGGTCACAGGTTTTCATATATGACCACTAGTATGACATCCTTCTGTGGTAAGGGCAGCAGCAGAAGCTACAACAGCAACAGCACAGAAATCTCCATGCACCTCAGAGGCATCAACTCTGTTGCTTGATCTCTGGCTTCTGGAATAGGTCTGAATTCTACTTCCACCCCAAATACCATGCAGTGTTTCCAGCAAAGATGAAGCCCAAGTAAATACAGGTTAACACCTTGGACATTTCTTGGTTTATCCCAGAAGGGTAGACCCCAGGAAGAAGGAAAAGATGACTTGGGATTGAGGGTTTGAAGTCTTTAATTGGAAGACTGCATGGAGAGATATGATTTTAATTGTACCCCATGCTGATGAAGTGGGACCTATTGGTTGCTTTTAGATCTGTGGCTCAGTTGGAGTGCTGTTGTTTTGTCCCCAAAATGTCTATTCACCTTTTTCTCCAGGTAGCTGTACCCCACTTCTCCTCCATGCACAGTACATCTCTGCTCCTGATGCAGTTGATCCCTTCCCCTGCTCTACTGTGACAATGTGATCAGGACTGGCCAATCAGAGCATCATGTTTAAACTTGGATGTGAGCCTAGCGCTCTGAGGGCCCCCATAGGGGATGGGAGAATGAACCCAACACAAAGGAAGGCTGAGCCGAAGACAAGGAGAAACCAGCCACTGGACCAAGACCATCTGGAGCATTCCCCAGACTTCTCAGTTTTGTGAGCCATTAAGTTCCCTTTTTGGCTTAAACCAATTTGATTTGGATTTCCAGTCATTTCTTACCAAAAGAATCCTAACTGACCAAAGTGTATCTGAGGGCTTCTAAGGATCTGGAAACTTCACAACGGAGAACAGCTGAGGAACTGGTGATGTTATCCTGGAGAAGGGAAGACTCTAAGACCACAAGATAACTCTTTAGAAATATCATGTCAATGAATGTCACTGGAAGATAAACTCAACAGCTAAATGAGTTTTCTAATAACAAAAGTTGTCCAACAAAGGCACCAACTTCTTTGGAAGGAGGTGAATTCCCCAGGAGAAAAAAACAATTCAGTCAAGGATGTACAACCACCTAACAAGGATGTTGGCACTGACATTCCTTCACTGAGAGGGAAGCATGAATCTCAAATGACTCTTTTGGCTCTAACAGTCAACAGAAAACAGGGGAAGAAACAATCACTAGGAAAATGAGCGATGATGTTGCAAAGCTCTGCAAAGCCCTGGCTTGGTTGATGAGAAGCTTTGGTGTTAGTTCTTTGAACCTGATTTGATCTGTAACCCAATGCTGCTTAACAAGAGGGTTAATGTGGAAATCAGAGGCATCACTGGAAAGTAAAGGACTAACTACTTCCTGCTCACATAACATGAATTATTGAAATGGAAATTCTGTAATTGACTTGGAATGCTGAGTTTGCAAAGCCACTTCTATTGCCTTGGCCAACATGAAAACGAAATATGTAAGAGACCAGCCAGAAGCTTGGTGGGAATGGAGTCTAGATACACATGCATATATGTGTGACTGTCAAAGTGTTCAAAGTCGTCTCAGCCTATCATCACTTAGTGGTCCCTGTACAAACAGGGACCTGGAGTCAGGTTCCTAGAGACTGAGATGCACATGGAGCCGATGATGTTTTCATTGGTATGTCAGTTTGGTCATTTTCACCACATAATCTGGCCCCTTCTACTTCTCTGACCTCCTCCTCTCCCCTAAGTCCATTGCACTTCAGTCACTTGGACCTTCCTCCAATTCCTCAAACACACCTAGCTCATTCGCACCTCAGCACCTTGGCTCTTTCCAAGGCTCTTCCCCTCTACCTGGAAAGCTCTACCTCTAGGTCTTTCTGTAGATGGCTTCTTGAGGTTGTTCAGGTCTTGGCTCAAATGGCCACCTTCTTGGTGAGTTCTTTCCTAACTACCAATCCTAATGAGCAAACCCCTCCCAGCCTGTGTTTCTACCCAAAGAGAACCCATCCTATCTATCACATTATCTTGTTTTATGGTCTTCCTGGAACTCACCACTATCAGAAATTGTCTTTTGCATTTATTTACTGCTCGCTTATCATTTTGTCTCTCCTCTCCATTAAAGCACGAGCTCTGTGAGAGCAGGCACCATGTCTGTTTTGTTCACTCCCACATCCTCAGCTCTTATAACAATTCCAGGCACAGGGGACACATGTCATGAATGTTTGTTGAATGAATAAATGATGGAATGAATATACTCTGTCCCACCTTGATCTTAGAGAAATTTCCTTCTATATAATGTCTTCCGGAAGACAGAGACAGTGAGCAAGTGAGTGAGACTCAGAGATAGACAGAGAGATGCTTTCGTTGAAAGGACTCATCCCTGGTATGGTAACTTGTCCTGAGGTAATCAAAGGAGGAAGGGAATACAGAACTTTATCCAGAGCCCAGCCCCCTCTGTCAGCACATCTAACACACTCTGTAAGAACAAGCTAACCTTATTTTTTGAAAGAGTCATGGTTTGGCAACAACCAGCCCAGGAGTGGCTTACTGCCCTTTCAGCTCACAGTCTCTGTTTTGGTCCTCAGTGAAGAGTAGACAGAGTCCTTGCTCCTCTTCTCTGTGAAAGCCCAGCAAGTCTTGCATTGACTTAACTCTTAAGTATGGCTATTGTTTTTCTGACAAATGATTACTTGCCAGCTTGCCCAGTTCCTGAGATAATGGATAGGGATGGCTTTTCAAATATGAGTACACATCATCACACTGGGCTTGGACCACCTTCCAGAGGACTTTGCCCCGTGGGGAAGTTCTTTCAGAACCTTGGGAGGAAGAGACCTATAATTATCTAAATGAAAGAAGACAGGGGAGGAGTACTCTGGAATGCCATCTCACAGGCTTTCCTGGAGTTCAGAGTAATCTCAGGCACCCTAAACATGTTGCTCAACACAAATGGAGCTGGCTTCAGCCTCTTGGGGAAGTCTGGGCACAGGGGGTATGGAAACGGGCTTCCCATGGGGAAAAAAGAAAACCGTCTTGAATACAGGAATGCCATCTCTAAGACAGGGACCACAGGGACTATGCCCATGAGAAACGTAGTCATGGGAGACATATTTTTTGGCTAGAATACTAAGCTTTTGGGATGGCTTTTATTTCTTGGTTTATTTTCATAGCTGCTGGAAGAATAAAAATATGGTCTACCCCATACTCATGTACTCATTTGTTTCATCAACCAATATTACTGAGTACCTGTTATGTTTCAGACACTGTTTTTAGTTCTAGAAAATCAACTCTGAACAGGACAGATAGGGCCCTCTTACTCACAAGGCTTATATTCTAAAGGAGAAGGTGGGCATTGAAGGGTTGTTTGCATGGGTAGTTAGCAACAGGTGTGAGTTTAGTGCAGGAAAGTTGGCCAGATGGAAAGAGAGCCTCGCTGCCAGTGACCTCCCTGTTGCAGTCCACATGTTGCAAGATCCTGCAAAAGTAGCAGGGCCAGGGGATGAATAGCAATCAAAAGAAGGAGAGGAACATGAACCCTGGATCCCAGGCTCCCTGAACCCTTTACAGGGGCTGGGCCAGGGGAGCACAGCAACCCAGGGGCCCACCCTTTTGCCCTGTTTTACTTCCTGCTCAAAGCATGCTCTTCTGGGCTAGTGGCTCTGGGCATGCCACTGTTGGCCCAACGGACCCTCACACCACCTTTTCTCCCTCTCTGCCAGTAGCTGAAAAGCCACACGTGGCTTTTCTATACAGACTTTCTCACCAGTTGTGTCAATTCAGGTTCTCCAGGACGTGGACACCAGGGTGAGGTTAGAAGGGCAAGAGACGTATTGGGGGAGATGACTGTGGAGGGTGGAGGGAAAGAAGGAGCAGGAGGCGGCAGGAAGACCCTTTAAACCAGAGGGCAATTCTGACACCGGCAAAAGGAAAGGGGGAAAAATGGAGAAGAGGGTTGGAAGAGCCTCAGAGAGGTACAGCCCCAAGAGGGAGCTCTAGAGCAAACATCCCGGTGAGAGGACAGGGGAGGCCTGTGCTGGTGGCTCACTCACAGGTTCCTTCTCCATTGCCATGATTGACGCCCAGGGTGAGGTTCTCCATAAGCACAGCCTGTGGCCTCCAGGGAGGACAGTTGGGGGAGGTGGGGAGATGGGCAAAACAGGGCACAGGCAGGTCCCCTGAGGGGAGGAGACACTGGAATGTCAAGGCTCCAGTGGCACCAGCTACAATGGCTGAATGGACAGCTGGGGGCAGAAAACACAGGGATGGGAAGGCCAGCGACCTAACTCAGAGAGTGCTGGCCAGGAAACATAACTCAGAGGGTGCTGGCCAGGGAGAAGGGAGCTGCTGACCACCAGGCAAGGCCACAGCAGACAAGCTAGTGACAGGGCTGCAGGACGGGCTGTCCCACCTGCTCCTCACGTACAGGCAGCCGCCCACAAGCATGGGGCCTCTTCCTTTGTTCCCTGTCTTCTCCTCACGTGAAATCTAGATGCCCGCCTCTATAAACACCTATCTGCATCCAGTGGTGTCGATCCTCCTGATCCTCGATCAGTTATTAACTGATTTTGAAGAAGAACCTGAAAATTGTATTTGATCAAAAGTCCAGGAGTTAAGCTGAATCTATCTTATACTCATTTTTAAGTTGTATTTCTCAAAATAGATGAGAACTGTCATCTCAGCAGTACATTTAGTCCAATTTGATAGTTCCCTTCATCTCTTTGAAAAGCTTATCCTGAAGTTTATGTGTCACATTAAGAGGTCCTTGGACACAGCAAAGATTTTTGTGCATCATGCGCTGGGGAGTGCACTCAACTAAAATCTCTATATTTAAGATCCAAAGATAAAATAAAATAAAACAATGCTGACCCAGCAACAAGACCACCATGCTTTTGAGCAACCTACATATTCCAAACACAAAACCTAAATATCCATTCTCTCAATTAGCACCATTTAGGGCCCAGGAAAACCCACCTGCAGAGTTTTTGCTCTGTGTCCTCCAAACAAAGGGGACTGAATGCTGTGGAGGTGTGGCATTGAAGAGGGTCAATGTGCTCAGTTGGAGCTGGAGGTGCTTAGATGGAGAAAAGACAAATTACCTTTCCCAGTCCTTCCTCTCAGACAGCACGAGTGCAGTGGGCCACACAGCAGGATGTAACAGCACACACTTTCCCTGCCATGCTGAGTGCTCACTTCCAACGTGTGCTTCCCGAGGCCCTCATTAACTAGTGCTGTATTCATAGCGGCTGTATATGGTGGCTAAGGAACATTTTGCAATATTAAAAAATTCCCCTTGCTCTTAAATTTGGTTGTAAGCCGAATTTATTATGTTAAAGTATGTGAGCCTCCATTTGCATTCTTGGCGTAGGCCCCACACAAATGTGAGGGACAGGCCTGGACAGTGGCACCCTGGTTACCAAGCAGAAGTCAACAAAGGGATCAATGTAAATTGGGCCACAGTTCATGAAAACATTCCCAGGATGGCTCATTAGCAATGATGATAATCACAGCAGCAGTTCTGTAAACACACCCAAGGACACCGGGCCCTGCACATTTTGCCCTTGTAGTCAGCCTTTGCCCCCTTTTGTGCGGTGCCTCGTGGGCTGTGGCGCAAGCGCTGTGAGGAGCAGCCTCTGCCTCAGGCCTCAGCTGCCCTCAGCTGCAAAGGAAGGACCACTTCTAATGCTACCCCAGCCCTCGCCCACCCAGTGAAGAGAATCTGGGCTCTCTGATGGTCTGCTCTGAAGATGATTCCAGGGGGTTCCCAGGTGCCATCTCCACGGGCTCTCAAGCAAGGCCTCAGACAGCTTCCAGACAGTCTCCTTGCTCAGCTGGGGCCCCAGCACTGCTGTCGCTTCTGCCCAGTGTCATTGTGAGGTCATCTCTGCTGCTGGCTGTGGCTGAGCCTCGCCAGAGAACTGCTGTGGGGCCCAGTTTGGGGATCTGCCTCCCTCTTTCGCCCCTTCCTTCATGCACAGAAATTCCTCCCCCACCGCTGCTCCAGCACATCCTCAGAGAGCCCCTAGCTCAGCCCTGTCTGCAGAGTCCCTGTTGCACTGGCTTCTGTCCAGCTCCCAGAAGTCCTCCAAAGACAGGGTCCTCTCCCTACACCCTCCACCTGGCTGTCCACCATCACCCCACCCAATTTCCAGGAATCTCCATGGCACACCCTTAGCCCAGAGAGCAGGTATTTCGCATCCCACATCATCAGCAGGAGTGCTGAGTGGTCTCTTTCAAAACAAACATGTTGTCTGCCCTCAACATGACTCTTTCAAAATAGTCTTTTTATTTTCAGCTTTAAAGGAAAAGAAAAGAAAACAAAGGCCATGCTGAGGTCCAGTTCCACATAATGCTCTATTACACATCCAACAATCCACCTGCCATCCTCTCAGCTACTAAAGCCATCTTCATTTCCAGCCTGTCCTAGAGAATTGGGCACACTCCAGGAGGAGAGATCAGAGCCAACACCTACCAGGTGTTACATACCTTTGGGGATAACAGGGTCCTCAAAGTCGACTTCTGGAGCCTTCCCAAAGAGACAGAAGCTGTTGCACACGTCCAAACAGTCAGAGATGGTAGATCAAGGAAACCATATAGTTTGATCCCCTAATTTTACAGGTGGGGAAACAGGTGCATAGAGGAGCAGCAGCTGACCCAAGGTCATTCTGCAAGTCAGCAGCAGGGCACGAGCTCTGCCACAGGGTGCTGTCCATCACAGAAAGTCTGTGGACTCTGTTCCCAGGAGACAAGCCTACACTTTCTCAGTAAATAGGAAGGGATTTCCAGGGTCTTTTCATCACCTTGAAGGAGGATTGTGGCCAGGAAGTGTGGGCAGGAGATCTTGGACAGTCCCCAACTGAGCTGGCTAGCTCCAGATTTGTTTGGGCCTGGAGCAGGGGAAGGAGGTGTGACAGTAGGAGGGAAGGAGCTTTGGGGAACCCCCAGCCCCTGGCTCTCTGCCCCCACCCCATCCCCCTACCTGGATCCACATGCTCCTCCTCCCCACTGCAATACCTCCTGTCTGACCTTCCCCACTGTCTCGTCACCTAGGCTTCCTTATGAGTACAGTAAGAGCAGCTCAGAAGAAAGATGCTCAGGAATAAAAAGGAAAGGGGTGATAAGAAGATAAGATACACAGAGCACCTGATAGACTCCCCAGGGAAGAAGATCCACAGCCCCCATGCTGCCATGGAGCACCTTAGAGCAGTGGTCCTCAACTTTGGTGGAACCAAAGGAGATTTAAAAGACACACACTGATCAGTCCAGACACATCCCACAGACCTATTTATTTTTTCAGGACAGCCTGAGCACTTTTCAGGATTTGTAAAAACTCCCTTGATGATTCTAATATGTAGCCAAGGTTGAGATCTACTTTTCAGAAGAAAAGTCCCTCGTCTATCTCATATTGGGTTATCCTCTTCAATAAGACAAAATAATGTTTACATAGAAATATTCAAATCCTTTTCCCATTCGATTCCCAACCCACACACCAGAAATCCCAACTGTTCCAGCCTGAGCTGTCAGATTTTCTGAGATCCCTTTCCTGACATCCTGGGCCTCTGTACCACTATAAAAATGACAGACCTCAGATCCTCCAAAGTCTCACTCAATTCTCAAAGTCCCTTGTTGTGAGGCTCTATGAAAAAAAGTTTAGAGTCACCACTGCTGTGAATGTGATCTTTTTAAAAGCCCATCTTTCTCTTCTAGTTATGGTGGGGAGGAGGGGCATGTGGATTCAGGTAGGGGGATGGGGTGGGAGCAGAGAGCTGCAGAGGCCAGGGGCTTAGAGTTCTGGAGTAACTGGTACCATACTTGTCCTCCCATTAAAAACAATGAGAAAATTGGACAAAATATATGCAACAGCTATTTCCAAATCTTATATGACAAGCAGTACAGAGCTATGATCAAGAGAGTCAGGAAATAAACAAAATAAACCTTACAAATGCCCTTGCTTTCTGCTAGGAGCCACTTTTCCAGACAGTGGTGCAGAAGAAGGAACACAAGTACAGCTCTACAATCTTGCCAAGTTCAGCAGGCAGGGATCAGAGTTAAGGGAGGCTGAACCATCTGGAATGTATGGGGCAGAGTCCTGGGAAAGAGAGAACTATGCAGAGAAAGAGCCAGGAATCTGCAGGGGGTCTCCTTGACTCTGTTCTGAAAACTAAGCTGCAAATGCTTAGGGTGAAACTCCACAAGACTATGTGAAGACATACTGAATGCTGAACAATCCCCAGAGCTTAAACAGGCTGAGATAGTAGCAATCCAGACAGAGAGAAGAAACCTCTGGCACTGAACACTCAGGGCATTCAGTGGAGATCTTATAAGAGTGACATCTTAGTCATAAAACTAAATGAAATAGAGCTAAAATAAAGGCTACCGTAGACTTGCATTAGCAAAATTTAAAAGCTTACCCTGAAAAACACTGAGCTGATCCTAAGTTCCTTAAGCACATGCCAAAAGAAATTTCAATACTCTTTAAAAGTAAAAAACAAAAGTTGTTCACTCAAAAAGGTAACTGTGACAATGCCCAGCACCCAATAAAAATTACTTGATATACAAAGAAGCAAAAAAATGTGACCCATACCTAAGAAAAAAAATCAGTCAATAGAAACATATCCAGAATGACAGAGACTTTGGAATTAGCAAAAAGGATGTTAAAACAGCTATTATAAATGTGCACAGACATTGTAAGAAGAGAAATGGAAAATATAAAAGAGAACAAGTAAAAATATAATATATGAAATAAAGTCTTTATTGGATGGAATTACTAGTAAATTAAACACTGCAAAAGAAAACCAAGTGAATTTGAAGACATAACGACGGAAATTCTCCAGACTGATACATCGAAAAAAAAAAAGGACAGAAAAATTAACAATGCCTGTGAACTATGGAAACATATCAAGGGGTTGAACATATGTGTAAAAGGGTAGGGGGCAGAAAATCCTTAAAGAAATAATGTCTGAAATTTTTCCAAATTTGATACAGTTTCTGAAACCACAGATTTTATAAACTTAACTAGTCCCAAGAAGAGTACATACAAATAAAACTACATGAAGGCATATTGCTAAAAACCACGGATAAGGAGAAAATCTTAAAAGCAGACAGAGAAAAAATGACACATGACATATAGGAAACAAAAAGAAAATTGCAACAGATATATCATAAGAAAAAATGCAAACCAGAAGACAATGGAATGGCATCTTTAAAATGCTGAAATAAAAACCAAATCAATCTATAATTCTATAGAAAGTAAATATATCCTCCAAAACCAAAGGTGAAATAAAGATGCTTTCAGACAGACAAATGCTGAAAGAATTCATTGTCAACAAACCTATTCTACAAAAAAATATTACTTTTAAAATAAGTAGAAATAGAAATTTTTTATAAATATAAATAGAAGTTTTTCAGGCTGATGAAAAATGATTCTGATGGAAACTTGGGTTTATGCAAAGGAATGAAAAATGTCAAAAATAGTAAATAGCTGTGTACATATGCAACATTTTTCTTATTTTAAAATATAATTAAAACATAACTGATTGTTCAAAGAAAAAATAATAATATATGTGGGATTTATAACAGAATTAAAATGTCTAATAACAGTACAAATGATGGGGGAATTAAAGAATACTGTGGTAAGGGTCTGTATTATACCTGAAGTGATATTATATTATTTAAATGTAGACTGTGATAAATTAAAGATGTACATTATAAATCCTATTGTAACCACTAAAAATAAAACAAAGATATATGGCTAAAAACCACAAATGGAAATAAAATAAATGTCAACTAGACTTTTTTAAAAAACCCAACTATATGCCAACTATAAGAACCTCACTTTGATTATAAAGACACAGGAAAGTTAAAGGTAAAAAGATCTTTCATAGAAAAAGATATATCATGTGAGCACTAATTATAAGAAAGCTAAGATAGCTATATTAATTTTATATGAAGTAGACTTTAGATCAAAGAATATTACCAAAATATAAAGGGACTTATCATAATAATGAAAGGGTCAATTTGCCAGAAGAACATAACAATCCTAGATGTTTATGTAACTAACAATGAAACTTCAAAATACATGGAACAAAAAATAAAAGAACTAAAAAGAGAAAAATAGGCCGGGCATGGTGGCTCATGCCTGTAATCCTAGCACTCTGGGAGGCCGAGGCGGGCGGATCGCTCAAGGTCAGGAGTTCAAAACCAGCCTGAGCAAGAGCGAGAGCCCCGTCTCTACTAAAAATAGAAAGAAATTAATTGGCCAACTAAAAATATATAGAAAAAATTAGCCGGGCATGGTGGCGCGTGCCTGTAGTCCCAGCTACCTGGGAGGCTGAGGCAGAAGGATCCCTTGAGCCCAGGAGTTTGAGGTCGCTGTGAGCTAGGCTGATGCCACAGCACTCTAGCCAGGGCCACAGAGTGAGACTCTTTCTCAAAAAAAAAATTTAAAAGTCATATGTGACAAACTCATAGCCAACATAATACTGAATGGGGAAAAATTTAGAGCATTCCCTCTTAGAACTGGAACCACACAAGGTTGCCCATTCTCACCACTTCTATTCAACATGGTACTGGAAGTCCTAGCCAGAGAAATTAGGCAAGAGAAGGAAATCACGTGTTTCCAAGTGGGAGAAGAAGAGGTCAAACTATTGCTCTTTGCTGATATGATTTTATATCTAGAAAAACCCAAAGATTCTGCCAATAGAGTCCTGGAATTGATAAACAAATCCAGCAAAGTCTCACGTTACAAAATCGATGTGTGCAAATCAGTAGCATTACTATATGCCAACAGCAGTCAAGCTGAGAACCAAATGAAAGACTCAATACCCTTCACAATAGCAACAAAGAAAATAAAATACCTAGCAGTATTTTTAACCAAGGAGGTGAAAGACCTCTATAAGGAGAACTATGAAATACTGAGGAAGGAAATCACAGAGGATGTAAACAAATGGAAAAACAAAGCATGCTTATGGATGGCAGAATCAACATTGTTAAAATGTCTATACTACCTAAAGTGATCTATAGATTCAATGCCATTCCCATTAAAATACCAATGTAATTTTTCACAGATTTAGAAAAAATAATTTTATGCTTTGATGGAAGCAGAAAAGAGCCTGAGTAGCCAAAGCAGCCTTAAGCAAAAAGAATAAATTAGGAGGCATCACTTTATCAGACTTCAAACTATACTACAAAGCGATAGTAACCAAAACAGCATGGTACTGGCACTTGGTGTTTTTTTCCTTTCTTTTCTTTTCTTTTTTAATAAAGAAGCCTTAAAAGGGAGCTGTGAGCCTAAAACTCCATGACTTTGGAGGTAGCTGATTACATTAAGTTCTCACTTGGCAGGGCTTCAGAAATTTATTTGCACTTAAAAATATTTGTCTTCTAAATGAAAAATTAAAAATACTTAATTGAGGAATAAAATTTCAATTTTATTGATAAAAATATAACAACTTCTTTGTTTCAGACATTATTTTAGGAGAAGGACACCTAGCTGGATTTGAACCAATTGAAATACATTGTGAGACTGGCAACATGCCTAGTATTTCTAAAGTTATATGTCTTTGGAAACATAGTTTTACTCTCTTCAGTTGTTTTAGAAATTAGGCTTTAGGGTAGCTTCAGGGTGGGGAGGGCAGTTGAATCCCTCTCTCATTATCTAGTAAAATAATAAAAGACGAGGAAATGCTGTAAGTTAAATACTATTGTAGAAGGTAGTGAGGTGTTAAAATGGCAGTATTTTAGGAAAGGGGAAATTTGTTGCATTAGAGGAGAAAAGTTAGTAGGCAAACTCCTGGATATAAAGCTAACTTGGACAGGGCAGGTTTGGAAAGAAATCAGAGTCTGGGATCAATGTAATGCAAGGAGTCAGCATAGTAAGGAACCTGGGACATGGACCCTCATCTAAAACAAACCAAAGATTGCTCTTGGTGCCTGCTAGTGCATGGTATGGACCAGGACTGCTGTCTCCCCATATAAGTGACAATAGAATAACATGGGGTGCAATGCCACAAAATGTGAAGGAGACGATGATTTTGAAGTAGTGAAATTCCTAGGGATTGTCAGGAGCCATCCTGAAATATACTACTTTATACTACTTATGATATGGGATAGACTATGGAGAAAGGTACTTATGATCATGGTCCTTGGACTTTATAAACTAAAGAGTATTTAATCTGAGCCACGGAGTAGACTGTGGAGAAATGGGCTTTTGACACGCTACAACTCTGGAGGTAGGAATATTTTTCAGGAACATCTGTACACTGACTGTTTTTCTTAACCCAGATTAAAAGGTGGTTTTGCAGATGCTGCACTTAGTTTAAAACCAAGCAAAGCATATTCTTTCTTTAATTGACATAAACATACACATTTATGTAAATGCATAATTTATGCATTGTATTGTCTTCTTGGAGATACATATATATATTTTTTAATTTTTGGTTGGGAGATGGTTGCCATAAGTCCTGAATTCTTAAATAAATAAGAACAATAAAGTAGCAAGGGTTGAGCTTTCCCCTGAAGTCCCGCCTTGTATAGATAGTGTCACAGGGCACTTGACAACCCAAGTTCTTTGGGGACCAAGAAAAACTATGTGGAGATATTATACATCTATTCCTGCTTCCACGAGGTTCTAAGTCATTAGTTAATTAAACTGGTAAGGTAATCTCACTCTATTATATAAGTTTTAGGTGTGCATGTTCTCTTTGTGTGTATCTTCCTGCCAAAGCCTAACCTATCTGAAGTACATACATTCTGGTTTCTCTTTGTCTTGGATATGGGGAGGGGAGCAGCACCTTCTCTCTTGGCTCAGCAGATCACCAGCCCCTTAACCTGCTCTTCTTCCCATAATCAGATCTGGTCCCACTAAGAGAGCCCTAAGATTATTGTCTGTTTTTTGATGAAAGGAGAATGAAAGATCCAGGACAGTGGGTCCAACATCAAACTTGAGAAAGTCTATGAACCATTCCTTTGCTATATCAGTTTTATTCCTCATTTCTCTGACCTAGCTCTTCTGATCTTGGACCAAGTTTCCTCCTTTGAATAGTTTTGATTTCAGGGGGAATTTATTAGAGACACCAAAGTGCGAGGAGTCTCCTACCAGATGCCAAGAGATCATTGATGAGCACGAGGAACCTCTCATCAGCCACTTGGGCGTCCGTCATGAGGAACACTGTGCTGAGGTTCTTTACCCCGGCTTTCAGACACAGGCTGGCCAGGTCCACCTGCAGGAACAACCAATACCAGAGATCGCTGAGAAGAAGGCCTCCATGAAAGAGATCCCCAACCCATCCTCTAAGAATGGAAATATTTTCTTATCTACTTCAATGGGAAATAAAGCAAAGTGACAACTCAAGGCAGGGAGGAGTGCTCTGCAGCACTGACAGGCAGGAAACTACACCTTGTTCCCAGGCCTCATTGGCAATAGAGGTGGGCAAGTTAAACTACACAGTGATAGCCATTAATCCATCCAACCGCAGTGGCTCCTGCACTAGCTTGTGGAGCGCCTGCTTTGTGCAAAGAGGTTACAGATTTTCAAAGTCCAGGAGTGGTTGGTCTCCTAGTCTTCTATTTTGCTTATACCCTCATACAAGCGAATGACCTGCTCCAGGAGGCAAGCGCTTGCTCTTGGTCTTGAAGGCAAGTGATTACCCTGGGTCTCGACCGAAGAAATGAATGTATCTTATGCTAGCAGTGTCTTATGTTCTTATGACTAGCTCCAGCAGAAGTCTTTTGTTGAAAAAATATATTGGGGAACACACACACAACATCACCCACAGGAAATCACATCCATTCAAAACTGCAAGTGAATTAAGTTAGGGGCTAGGATGCCAAGCTTGGTCAATCTTGGTTTTTTTGCAGTATGACCCTAGACAGATTCAGCTACCAGTCCCCTAGGTTGCTCCTCTCTCTTTAGCACCACTCAGGCTATTCCCTAAGAGCATCATGCACTGATTTACCACAGAGCTAGCTCAGGGTCCAAGTAACTCCTCTTTAAAGATATCAATATTCCTGTTAGATCAATGGTTCCCATTTTATGCTTTTACAGAATGATCTAAGACAGCATTTCTCAATTCTCATTGGAATCATCTGGAGGATGCTTTGAAAAATCATGGTCCCCAGACCATGCCCCAGACCAGTTAATCAGAATATCTGGGGGTGGAACACATGCATCACCATTATTCAAAGATCCCCAGTGATTCCAGTATATAGCCAAGGTAGAGACCCACCGTCTCAGATCATCCTGTAATTTCTATCACACTATCTTATCTTTTTTGGAAGTGCTAAAGAAAGACCTAATGTGAATTTGATGTATGACTTTAGATGTAGCCAGTCATTGAGAGGCTGAGCTGTGGTTTCAGAGCGGCAGTGAGCACCTTCCTCTCCTATCAGGCCGGGAGATTATGAGGGCAGGTGGGTGGGCCTGGCCCAGTGCTGGCTGGAATTCTCCCAGCTATAGCAATAGTAGCGTCCTCATAGAAGTTACACTGTGGCTTCCTACCCTGACTGTTGTGGCCATGGAGAAAAGGGAGGGGACTGGACAAAATGACCTTTCAAGGCTGTATCCAAAGTCTTTCTTCACTTTCCAGAGCATGCATCGGTACTCCTAAGGGCCTGCTGTCTGAAACCAGGAAATGTCACTGAAAGTCCCAGGGGCCTGTGGTTACTGAACCTGTCTTTTAAAATATGAATTTCTTATGAAACTTGGGCAGACCTTCGGAATTCCTCCTAAGTCTGCTAGAGCTGCTGGCAAGCTGTGTGCTGAATGTGACATAGACGTGCTTCTGACTGGGGGAAGAGCTGAGGCCCCACAGACGCAATTAGGGCAGCTGAGGTCTCACCAAGGCAGACCTTGGAAAGGCCAACTGTTCTCAGGCCAAGTCTAAAGAGGAAAGGGACACTCATGTCACAGCCAAGAATCTAAGAAGATAATGGGCAGATGACGAAGGGAAGACTCTGGGCCCGGGACCTGGAGAACTGACCAAGGACGACAGGGAGCTGTGTGTGGTTGGAGGGAGGCTGTGTCTCTCCCCTCAGCCGCCCGGCCTCCTCACCTTGAAGTCGGGGGTCTGGTAGCCTTTGCGCAGCGTGATCTGGAACATGTCCATGGAGCTGATGAACGCGGCGAGCCTGGTCAGACTCTGCTTGCCGCTCCCACCCACGCCAACCAGCAGAGCGTTTCCCCGCGGGGACTCCAAGATGCGATTGATGTGGCAGCTAGAGGGAGGAAGCACAGGCAAGTTGCACGACAGACTGACGGCAGTGAGAAGCAGGGATAGAGGTCTGAGTGGGGACAGGAGGCTTCCCTGCACGTGCACCCCACGTGGAGCTGTGGGAAACTTAACTTGATCCTCCTCGGACTTGGCCTCGCCTTCTTGCCCGAGGGGAGTGAAGTTGCTGCTGCTCTGCCTTAAGCCACAGCCTCCAGTGACCCAGTGACAGTGTGGGAGGGCCCGTGGCAGGCAGGCACCTTGGAGGGGTGACTGCGATGGGGAGAGGACCCAGGATGCCCTCGGTCTTCTCCCTGGCCACGTCTGACTCTGCCACCCGGCCCACTGCACTTCTTCTGGGCAAGAAGATGGGATAGAAAAATAGAAAAGTAGGAGACGTACAGTAAGAAAAAGGAATCAGGGAAGCCTAGAGGACAAGGCAGGAGACGTTTGTTCCTCTTAGGAAAGAGGGGAGCAAGAGCAGAGTCAGCAAGGCACGGACAGGGATCCCCGACATAGCTCTTCTCTCTCCCTCCCTCAACCCTTCCCGGACATCGATGCTCCTTGTGGGAGTGTTTGTGGATTCTTACGGTCGACACACAAGACACTCGCGACCCTGGCGTTCCCTGGGCAGCCTTGTCATGTTCCCCTCCCCACGCCCAGCAGTGGGGTCTATTCCTGGCTTCATCCCCTCCTGGGGAAACCACTCCTCCTGCCCCTCCCGCGCCCTTCCTAAAGTTTCAGCCTCCCTCCGGCTGCTCACAGCCTCTCCTACGGGGAGCACTGCCAGTCTTTTCCTCACACTTGATCCTGGCCAAAAGGTCGAGAAGTGATTGCCAATCTCTTCTATAACCCCTCTCAACAGTATATATACCTTATGTAAGGTGCTACATTCTTCATAAAAATAAGCCCCATTCCCTTTTCATTTCTCATCTTAAAAGCAATGGCTATGCATTGTACAGCACGCATAAAGCACATAAAAATCCATAATTCTACTATCTAGCAATAAATACTATTGACATTAATTATATGTTCTTCCAGACTTTTTTCCCAGTGTCTGTCTGTATGTGTATAAACATATTTATTTGTAAAAACATTTATTATACCTGAAAAGTCAATATATTTATATCCTGATTATTTTAAAAATTGAGTACATCTTGTACACTGTACCTAGTGTTTTGAAATAATTTTCTTGTTTAGCAATGTACTGTGATTATCATGCCATTAAATAACTGGCTAAATAAACCATGCTTTTGATGGTAGACTGATATTGTATCAAATATGAACATTGTATTGATAATAAAAATAGAATAAGTTGCTTGTCTACATTAAACTATTGTTGGATTCAGGTTGTTTCCAACATTCCCAGTTAGAAATAATGTTATATAATTTTTTCTGTTTGTATCTCTAATTATTTCCTCAGGATAAGTTCCTAAAAGTGAAATTGTTGATTCAAACAGTAAGACAATTTTTAGGGCTTTTGACACATACTGAAAAACTGCCCCTGCAGATGGCAGTTTGGAACCCTGGTGGTTCCAATGTGTACTCTTCTTAGGTAGAATTGATGAAAAGGTGAGTCTGTTATATTGGAGGGTGAGAATATATTGGATTATGTTAGTTGAATTAGAATGTGTTAAGTCAGTGAATTCAGGAACATGTGACACAGTGATCAGGCTGCTGTGCAGAGACAGATGCAGAAGAAGATACAATGTTGGTGATCTTGGGGACCAAACGAGTGAGAGAGCAAGAACTCAGGATAGAGCAGAGGATACATTTGAGATTGAATTGCACAGGCTACAGTCTTGAATCCCTGTCTTGTGTTAGTGATATAATCAGAAATGCCATAATCAAAGTAAGTAATGGTGGAGCAATGTAAGGTCTAGCTAGCCCCAATTTGGAGGAAGGGCTGGGCAGGAACTGTGGCAGGTGGGGTTTGCTATGTTAACAAAATGCAAGTGGGTTTGTGTTGTGCTTCTGTGGTTTGAATTTTCTTATTTCTGCATATTTCTTGCATATATTCATAACTTGGTTTGTGAGTCCTTATTGCCTCATCTCTATAGTATGCTTTTTCTATTGGCAAGGGACCCCTAGCAGAAGTGTATATGAGAATTACTGAGGAAAACTTCCCTAGTATTACCAGAGATTCAGACATACATATACAGGATGGTCATCAAACACCAGGAAGATTCATGGCAAATAGGACATCTCTGAGACACACAGTAATCAACCTGGTCAAAGTCAAAATGAAGGAGAAAGTTCTGCAAGCAGCAAGAAGAAAGCAACAACTAACGTACAAAGGAAAACCCATCAGGTTAACAGCAGACTTCTCAGTGGAAACCTTATAAACCAGAAGGGATTGGAGCCCCATCTTTAATCATCTTAAACAGAACAACTGCCAGCCTAGAATTTTGAATCCTGCAAAATTAAGTTTCACAATTGATGGAGAAATTAAGTCTTTTCCAGACAAGTAATGAGGAAAAGAAGCTCTATTCAATAAATGGTGCTGGGAAAACTAGATAGCCACACACAGGAGAATAAAACAGGACTCATATCTCTCACCACTCACAAAAATTAATTCAAGATGGATACAAGACTTAAATGTAAGGCATGAAACCATAAGAATTCTAGAGGAAAGTGTAAGAAAAACTCTTCTAGTTATTGCCCTGAGCAAAGAATTTATAAACATATCCCAAATGGCAGTCACAGCAACAACAAATATAAATAAGTGGGATTTGATTAAACTAAAAAGCTTCTGCACAGCTAAGGAAACAATCAATAGAGCAAATAGACAACCTACAGAATTAGAGAAAATACTTGCAAACTAAACATCTGATTAAGGGCTAATAACCAGAATCAACAAAGAAGTCAAGCAAATTGGAAAAAAAAAAAAAAGCTCAATGTCACTAATCATCAGGGAAATGCAAATTAAAACCACAAAGAGATATTACCTTACCCCTGTTAGAATGGCTTTCATTAAAAAGTCCAAAAACAATAATTGCTGGCGTGGATGCAGAGAGAAAGGAACGCTAATATACTGTTTGTGGGACTGCAAATTAGTACAAATTCTATGGAAAACAGTGTGGAAATTCCTTGAAGAACTAAAAGTAGACCTACGATTTGATCCAGCAATCCCACTACTGGGTATCTACCCAAAGGAAAAGAAGTCATTTTATCAAAAATACAGATGCACTCAAATGTTTACTGCAGCACATTTCACAATTGCAAAGATGTGGAATCAACCCAATGCCCAATTCACAAGTGGATTTAAAAAAATGTGGCATATATATACCATGGAGTACTACTCAGCCATAAAAAGGATGAAATTAATGCTTTTTGCAGCAATTTGGATGGAATTGGAGACCATTATCCTAAATGAAATATCTCAAGAATAGAAAAACAAGCACCACATGTACTTGCTATTAAATTGGAACTAACCAATGAGAACACATGTACACAGAGGGAAGTAAAACTCAGTGGAAATCAAGCAGGGATTGTTGGGGGAGGAGGGGAGCTTCAAACTCCCACCTAATGGATACAATGAACACTATCTGGGTTATGGGCACACTTATGGCCATGACTCAAGCATTACCAAAGTGATCCATGTGACCCAAAACATTTGTATCCCCTTAATATTTTGAAATTTAAAAAAAGTGTATATGATTTAACAACTACCACTAACACTGGGTAAAAAAGTCTAGCCCCCAACCCTTGGTGACACTGGGTGTTACATATATATATATATATTTTTTTTTTTTTTGAGACAAAGTCTTACTTTGTTGCCTGGCTTAGAGTGCTGTGGCATCAGCCTAGCTCACAGCAACCTCAAACTGTGGGCTCAAGCTATTCTCTTGCCTCAGCCTCCCAAGTAGCTGGGACTATAGGTGAGCACCACCACGCCTGGCTAATTTTTTCTATTTTTAGTAGAGATAGGGTCTCACTGATGCTGAGGCTAGTCTGGAACTCCTGAGTTCAAGCTGTCCTCCCACCTTGGCCTCCCAGAGAGCTAGGATTACAGGTGTGAGCCACTGTGCCCAGCGTACATATATATTTTAATCTACCAATTTAACGGTTGCAAATATTATGGTTTTAATCTTTATTTATTTGATTTCTAGGGAATTGAACATTTTTCATGTTTATTGATCATTACAATATTTTTTCTTTTGTAAATTTTCTGTTCATGTCCATTGCCTACTTGTCTCTTTCTTTCTCTTTCTTTCTTTCTTTCTTTCTTTCTCCCTTCCTTCCTTCTTTTCTTTCTTTCTTTCTTTCCTTTTTTTTTTTGAGACAGAGTCTCACTCTGTTGTCCAGGCTAGAGTGCCACGGTGGCATCAGCCTAGCTCACAGCAACCTCAAACTCCTGGGTTCAAGCGATCCTCCAGACTCAGTCTCCCGAGTAGCTGGGACTACAGGCATGTGCTGCCATGCCCGGTTAATTTTTTCTATATATTTTTACTTGTCCATCTAATTTCTTTCTATTTTTAGTAGATACGGGGTCTCGCTCTTGCTCACCATTGCCTACTTTTCAATTGAAGTGTTCTTCTCTATTTATAAGACCCCTTTATGTATGTTTTGAATTATCTTCTAATTTGGCACTTTTACCTTCTAGTTTTCTTCAAGGTGCTTTAATGTAGAGAAATTTTTAGGACTTGAAATTGTATGTATTAACTATTAAATTTTATGTAGGTAAAATGTATTCAACTAAATATTCAGGAGTTATTTATTGACCTACATTTAGTTCTTTTATGATTTTACGTTTTCACTTTAATTATTTAATTGTGATACTTACACTATCTCCTATATCAGATAGATTTACACTTCTCTTGCTCTCTTATTAAACCATAATTTCTAGATGTCTGAAGAGTGCATATACTAATTTTCTATTCTCTACTAGGACATTCTCTACTAGGTCCTTCAGTGCTAGGACATTGAAGGTATCCAATATATTTTTGTTACATTTAAACAGAACGATCCATTTGAGGTGATGTACGTGATCATTTCTTATGCCAGGTACAAGAGATCATCTGCTTTTTGTGTACATTAGATGGTGCCTGATGAAAGGAGAAACTATGACTCTAAGTTACTCAGGCCCTGTCTCATGATTCAGAAATGGTGGGCAGGAATGAATAAGTGGGGGAAAGAGAGAGACAAGCGTGGAGGAGGGGAGGAGGAGTCCAACTGGGTTCTGGAAGCTCTATTCTGGAAGCCTGAACTCAGCTTAGCATGGCCCATGTTATTCAATATCTAAATGGGAAGTGCATCGTTAGTGATGAAGTTTCCAAAGAAGAATGGTTAAGTCTGCAACCGTCAGCATTAGACTCCAGCTGGGGATTCATTAACAACCTCTGACGAGGGCAAAGGACTCTGCATTTAAATTACAAAATTTAAAAAGAAGATCAATATTCTAAAGGACTCCTGGGCCAGAAACCAAGGCTGTCTAAGTTAAGCCCATTACTGAATTTCTGAGAGATTCACAACAATAGCTGAAGATGCACCACAGCACAGCTGGAGGAAGTTCGTTATTGACGACTAAACACATGCGTGCGCACGCGCGCACACACCCCTAGAGGACTGGTGATACTTGGGGCACAAAAGAGGTACATCTGTAGTTTCTTGTTTTGTTAATGATTGCTAAGTGATTCTAAGAGGAGAAAAAAGGAGGCAGAAAATATTTGTAGGAGTAAAAACACAAAGGGACAAAAAAAGACGGATGGAGATTATGCCCAACTTGGGGCAAAAGATGTAGTTTAAGGCGTTAAGAAAAAGCAGAACAAGAATCTGCAGAAATGGTGAAGGATGTCAGTAGAAAAGAAAAATGGTACTATTAAGAAAAAGAAACCAACAGCTCAAAGAAAAAAAACCCTAATATGTATTGACTGCTTATTAAGTGCAAAGCGCTTTGCATAGATAGCAACAACCCTGTGATGCAGGCATTTTTATTATCCCCATTTTCCAGGTGAGAACATTTGAAGATCTGGGAAGTGCAGTATCCTCCCAAAGCATCCCAGCCAAGTGGTGGCAGAACCATCTGAACCTGGGTCCGGCTCTATCTCCAGAACCCGTGTGTATAATGAGTACACAGTGCTGCATTATCAGGTTTTGCGTCAAAGCAGCAGAAAGGGAGTGAAGCAAAGCTGGGGAAAGGTGTAGGGAAATCAAGCAAGTGAAAATGATAAGTACTCAAGTAGTGAGAATAAACAGCCAGATGGAGCCAGATGGGCATGTGCTTTATTGCACCGTAAAAATAGGCTGTCACCTTGGCCCCTGGACCTGCGGGTTCCAGGGAAGGCAGATACATACTCCTTCCTCTCTTCCCTGTTCTACTCCCTCCTTGGGTCTCAGAGGCGGGGAGCTTCCTGGAGTGAGTTCAAAACCGTCTGAGCTGTGTGCAGCCATGTGAGGCTGCGGAATCTTCCCACACTCTTAGGGTATCTGTATTTCTCCCTGCATTGTTAGGTGCTCCCTTTTCTGACCTAAGAAGGGAGTGCGCTGCTCTGTCTGGCTGGCAAAGGCAGCAGAGAGGTCAACAAGCCCCGGGGAGGGGAGGGGCGGGGAGGGGAGGGCAGTACAAGGCTAAAGTCATGGGACAGTGATATCTTTAAACAAATGTACAGGAAATTATTAATGCATCCAAATACACTTTATTCTTCAGAATTGGCCCCTTCCAGGCAGTTCATTTTTGCAGTTATTTTGCCATTGCTAAAAGTGGAAACTGTCTTCAGAGCCTGTTTATGAGCTTCAGAAGGAAAGCCAGTTTTCATAGCCAGTCCTTATTTTTTCCTAAAAACGATATTAGTCAGTTTGATCACCCATGCTGGAAACCACATGGACCGAATCACTTGCTATTCTCTCAAATTAAATTCACCCTTAAAGGACAAAGACTTGCCTCAATTCTAAAACTATGACAGAGGTGCTGGTAGCTCTTAAAGAGGAGGGAAACTACTCGAGCTTCACCAGGTTAGTGAGTGAACAGACTTTCTAATTCCTCATTTAATGAACCTGTACTACGCACCAGGCATTGCCTAAGGGACTGGGGTTTCAGCAGCAAGCAAGACAATGTGCTCAAGGAGCTTACATTGGGTTAGGGGTGAGACAAAGGTATATGAAGAAGTGTCACGGTGTGATGGTCTCGGGCACAGACTCGGGGCCAGACATATATTTGAGTTCACCTATTTATGAGGTGTGTGACCTTAGGCACCTCCTCTGCCCTCTCTGGGTCTCAGTGTCCTCATTTATAACACAGGGATAATTATAGGCCTCGCCTTCTTCAGGGTTTTTGTGAAAACTAAATGCATTGACATATGCAAAGCACTAGGCACCAGGCCCATAGTGAGTTCTTTGTCGAGTGTAGCTCTTACATGTCACATCAAAGCCACCTTCTCGGGGAGGCCTTTCTGATGACCCTACTTAAAATTAAGATCACCCCCAGTATTTTCTACCTTTTTCCCTCTCTGTTTCCCTCTGCATTACTTACTCCCATAGGACACACTAGGAGGTTTCATTGAGTACCTGCCAGGTTCCAGACACTGCCCCAGGTACTGGGGACCTAGCAGTGAATAAAACAAAGATCCCTGTGCTCACACTAAACATGAGTCGGGTGACTGGATGGATGCAAACCAGCAGACAGAGTGGTTAATCACGACAAATGCAGTGGTGTGTGGGGGTGTCACGTAGCCAGGTGAGGACCTAGCAGTGACAACTGCGTTAGCAAGAGGCGGGGCTGTGGCGACTGTGGCGAGAGCTGCTTTGTTCAAGCGCAGAGGAGTGGGCAGAGGAGGGGATTAGAGGTGAGGAGGTAGGACAGGGATGGGCAACCCTTTCGATGAGTTTTGTCATGAGCGGGAGCAGAGAAATGGGGGCAGTAGATGGAGAGACATATAAGGGTCAAGGAACAGTTGGTTATTTTATGATAAATGGTAACATGGCAGGTTTGTGTCCTGGTGCAGAAGTTAATTATGGGGTAAGATGAAAGGATGGGGAGAGAAAAGGGAGGGGAGAGCAAGACGGAGGGGGAGGAAGGAAGGGAGGGAAGGAAGATAATTACATGAAGAACGGTCCCCGAGAAGGTGTGAAGAGATGGGGTCCAGCACACGTGCGGAGGACTGGCCTTGTAGGAACAGGGCTGTTCCTAGCCGCAGTGGCAGGGAAGGCGGGGTGGTGGGTGGAGGCAAGGTGGGATACACATAGGCTGTTGGATTTGATGGCAGGGAGGTGTGATAATTCTCTTCTGGTCGCTTTGATTATCTCAGTGAAAGAAGAGACGTGCTCATTACCTGGGAATGAAGAGGGGGAAGGTGGTTGGAAGTTTGAGAAAAACGACACACGTGTAATGTGCTATCACAAGACAGCAAGAGGAGCAAAGTGCCAGGGTAGTGGAGGATGATTTCTCGCAAGGTTGAGAGCCTATCTGATATTTGTGGCTGCAAATCTGAAGCAAAACTAGTCAACATGGTCGGGGACTTTTCTTCAACAATGTCCAGCTGCTTAGGGGCAGGTGCAGAATAAGAAGATAGTGGGGTTTAACCAGAGTGGGGTTTTGTCACACGGATACAAAGACAGCAGAGTTCGGGGAGCTGGCACTGAGATGATGGAGTCTGTGGTGGTTAAAAAGGAAAGGCAAGACATGTAGGGCGAGGGATAAAGAGGTTTGAGAAAGTGGTCGGTCCAGTGAAGGAAGTCTTGATGAAGTTTAAGAATAGCTGGAACAAAAACCAGAGCAGGTGATTGGGAACGTGGAAGGTCCAAGCCAGAGAGCGCGGTGTCTGAAGTTGAGATTTTGGAGGTGGGCTCATGATCGGAGACTGCCGTTCTAGGGCAGGGACGCGTGAGCAAGAGCTGAGGCGAGGTGGAGGAATGATCATGGGAGCCAAGCGGGCCAAGGAACAGAAGGCCCTGCTGGACAGATGCTGGGAGTGAGTCAGGCGTGGGTGAGGAGAGAGAGGGCCCAGGCGCCAAGGCCATGGTGGACCATGGGGCGTGGCTGGAGGTCAGCAGGGACAGTAACAAGGAGAGAGAAGGATGGCAAATGTTGGATTACTTGTGTTTCAAGAGAAATGGGGTTTGTGAAGGATGAGAGGAGAAAGGACTTGAGTGTGCCATTGTGGTGGGGCTGGGGGATCGGGAAGACAGTCCTGTCTAGGGCCTGGGGTCCAGAGGATGGGGAAGAAAATACCACTTTCCCCGACTCAGAGGCCAGTCAGGTTTCAGGCAGAATTCAGCAGGGAAGGGAAGGTCGCAGTGAGGCAGATTTTGCAGCTGAAGACCAGGAGCTGCCCGGGCAAGGTGGAAGAGTTCTGGACGGTGGGCCGGGTGGGAAGGGGGACTCAGACGAGGGAATGTAAGGAGCAGCACGGGGGACAGCACTGGTGGGAGCACAAATTATCTGAGAGGCTGGCGATTACTCTCAGTGATCCACTGGACAGCACCAACACTCAAAAGGAAATTTAATTTTTGAAATAGTGTGCACTTGAGCAAAAACAATGTATCTCGCTTTTTAAAAAATTGGTCCTTGGACCAGCAGGGACGGTAGTGATGGGGGTCCTGAGCTGTTCTGAACCTCAAATCCTCCCTGGTGTCACCGTGATCACGCCCATGGATACGCAGGGACAGACCCGGAAGTGAAGCCAGCGCTGCCTGCGCCAGCACTGTGCTGCCCCCTGGGGCCAGCGGCAGGAGCTGCAGCTGCTCTGCCGGCAGCCTTCTTGCCCTTCGTGGCAGAAGCGGAAGATGCCTTCCTGGCTTTATGAAAGTGTCCTCAGATGACCAAATGAAACGCCTGTCATCGGGAAGAAGCAGTAGCTGAGGAGAGGCAAGAAGAGAAGCACACTTACACGTGGCGCACGGCATCCTCAAAGAGCACCAGGTCCATCACCGTGTTGACTTCATTGTGGTTCTCCAAGGCCTCCACAAGCATCTGGGTCAAGAGTTCCCACGACTGCACAGGCATGTACTTGGGCTCCCCGATACCATTTGCAAAGTGGCAATACATGTTCAGGCTCTGGGTCTGCTGCACAGTCTCCTCAATGTCCTGGTGATGAAACAGAAAAACAGGGACCCTCCTAACTGACTCCCGAGGCTGGTTCCCCACAGACGGGAGACTCATGCTCTGCTTTTTCTCCCTGCACACTCCCTAAATGTTGAGCATCAGTGCTGCTTCCAATACTTCCTTCTTCTTGAAAAGCCCTCATAAAGTGGTTGTGTAACGTTCATTTACCAGCTCCATGAAGTCACAGATGATGTGTGTTATTCCTTTGTGAGCCGAAGATGGGACGTGGAAGGTGGGAAGTGGCCTCCTCACAAGCACAGGGGGAGTGGCTCTGTGGTCACAGGGTGGATGGGACACATGGGTGGATTTCCCTAAGCCGGTGCTCTTGCACCAGTGTTGGAGGAAGGGAACCATGGCCAGTGGCCTCACTTCCCCCATTCCAACAGATTTAGGACCCCAATCCACAGGAGTGTCTGAAAGCATCCTTTCTTGTTTTCTGTGAGATTGTGCACTGTAGGAGGTTGTCAGCTCCAACTCCGTAGGCTCAGTCCAGAGGACTTGGTTTCTGAAGAATGTGCCACTAACCATTCTTAGGTGACTGGTTTATTTACTTGAACATTGGTAATCTTAAAACATTTATGGTAGAAGTCCCCACCTCCATTTATAAAACTTTCACAGGGATTTGGGCTCAAACCTCACACACAGGACAAAGGCTACCATGTTGAAAAAATACCTAGTATAATGACTCAATTAATTTAAAAAACATGGAGTTTATGTCTCTTCACTACCAATGTATCCTCAGAGTATTGAAGAGGCAACTAATTTTTAAATTTCATATTAGAAGAGACACAAAGGAACTACTTACTTGTCAAAACCTAACACCTGAGACTTGAAGGAGGAGAAAAGGTTATTGAGGAGGATTGTCCAAGAAAGATTAGGTTTTCTAAGACACAAGCAGGTTATACTAGCACAAGCAGATGTCCCCCCTGCCATTCTTTTCTCCCAAAGTTCAGACTGGAGTGTCTACCTGGGGAAGAGGTGACCAGTGTACAATTCATGAGCAGGGGCATTGCCCAGGGCTAGCCTTGTGAGCTCATGAGGTAAGATTCGCCAAACCTCATGTAGGGAAAGGGAGGATGACGATGACATCTGTAGAGAACCATGACTGCTGCCTGGGTGCAAGAAGAAAGGGCTGCTAAGAGTTAAATATCAAAAAGTTACTGTATTTTGAAGGTGCTTTCAGGGCCATAGAAAACTCTTAGACTATTATGGCTTTGCCAGAATAAATGCTCAGACATTTGGATAAGATATAAATGCAATGCAGGAAGGCTATTCTTGTTACTTTAGAAAAACTTACATGAGAAAGTAATGCGGGAATACATTTACCCGGGTAGAGAATGGGCTAACATCCAGGGAATTGGTTCTGATGGCAGTCAATTGACACTAACGATCTAGCAGAGAAAGAATTAAAGTGCAGTTTTGAAACTCCTGGTCTACAAAGACTCTTTGATGAACAAAACAAGAAGTCTCCGATTTTGTGATCAGAGCCATGCTGTGTTGAAGAGAGAGAGAAAATCAACCAACACAGGGAATCAAAGATTCCTTAATAGTGACACGGAATCACACAGGGCCATGAATCAGAGCACTTTAGCTTTGAATGGTGGATTATATTTCTTCTTTGGTGGAAATTTGGTGATTTTTCCTTGCTATCAATACCAAGGTTTGGTGCAACCAACGGTGCTTCAGGCTGGCATTTCAAATGTTGCTGGGGAAGGATAATGGCTGTGTTAATTATAACTGGGTCTATGATCAAAAGGATGTGCCCTTACCATATGGACCCACATAGGACCTCTATTTCAAAGGCGGAGATAGGGAGTCTATGTCTATCCACGTCAGCCTACGTCTATTCACATTATCACTCTGAAGTCATAGCTCAGACCAACTTCTGAAGACAATTAAAACTCACGTGTGCAGCCAACAATGACTACATAAATTGGCCAACTCTGCAAAGCTCAGAGAAGGGCATCTAAGATGTGACAGTTCCAAATATCAGGTTCCATAAGCACGATGAGAGATGTGGAAGGATTCGGGATGTTTGGCGTAGCAAAAATCAGACTGAAACGTTACTTAAAATGCTATACAACCATTCCCAAGGCTGTCATATGGGTTGGGATGGGCTGTGAACATCTTCAGAGGTAGAGCCCGGATCTTATCAGGAAAAAAATATAGAGCTAAACCAAACAAGGTGAGCACAGAGACAACATAGTGCACTTGAACATGGGATTGGATTATTTCTAAGTTCAAGAGAGGACAGACAAGCAGTATGTATTGAAAATACGGGGCTTCGGTTAATAGAAGGCTCAATGTGGCCTGTGGCATAATTTTGACACTAAGTGACCTCAGGCTTAGTTAATGTATCAGTGCTTCCTGAGTCCTATTCCATGGGCCATTCATTCTCTGAATTATTGATAGGTTTTATGAAGGGGAAAGAATTTTAGGGTCCAATACATTTGCGAAATGATACTTCAGTTAGAGTTATTCAAGATTTCAGGGCTTTAATGTCCTAAATGAATTCCAACAGAGGGAGAGAATAGGAGGCACTTTCTCAGTTCATTTCCTCACAGACACCTTCTTTCCAAGGAGTATCTAACTGTTTGGCGGGACACATTTTGGGAAACACAGGAAGAAAACTACAGTCTGTAAGAAGAGAGAAATGATGACCTTGCTTTGGGTCAGACCGCAGCTGGGTTGTGATGGAGCCAGACACCACAGTTTTGGCGGGGATTGCTGATGTGAAGAGCCGTCAAGACGAGGCCAGATTTCCGGTTTGAAACTAACCCATGTCAGAAACAGCTAAAAGAATAGAGGTTATTTGGCCCCGAGAAGAGAAGACTTGGGAAGAATAAGACAAATGGTATGAAAATATTTGAAAGTTTGTCATATAGACCTAACATTAGTGGACAGGAAAATAACTTTTAAATCATTATTAGAATATATTTTCAGTCTTTAAAATTATTCCAAATGTTCCAAATTTCAAAATTGTCCCAAATCTCCAGTCATCAGCAGTTGCAAAATGACCACCGTGGAAAAGATGATACTGTGAATTCCCAAGGCTGCGGGGACGTCATCTGGGATAACTCATCTGGGAAATGCTCCTGAGGGGACTCCGTGTCATGTGGGGACTTGGGTCAGATGACCTCTGTGGACCCTTTCAGTGCTGAGACTCTATGATTAATTTGTGTCTGTTCTTGCTTCAGCATTTCTTTTTACCTGGGTAAAATAATGACAGAATTTCTTTCCTTACCTAACCTCTGATTTTTCCCCATTAGTGAGCTAGATTTTATCATTTAGGTGATCATCTGCATAATTATCATTACTTTTCAAATACAAAAAAAAAAAAAATCCATAGGGCAATACTCACACTAAAAACTTTCTTCAGTACTTCTGTCTGGATTTTATCAAACAGCTCGAGGTCCTTTTCTTCTACCATCTTATCCCGATAAACTCGATTTGACTCATGCAGATAGAGTTTTACTAGGTCCTGTGTGGATTTCACACAGTCCACTGAGGAGAAGAGAATGCCCTTCAAGGAGAACAGAAAAAAAAAATATTGAAAACAAGTCAGAGGTACAATAGTTAGGAGAACTTTCTGGAGCCTGTTGAGAATGGGAGGATGCTGGGGAATTGTCTCACTACAGAGTACATCATTCTAGTGAAGGAGCGCCTAGAAAGCTGAGAGGCAGCTTGTGGAGAAAGACCCAGGTATTGGAGGCAGACAGACCTGACCTCAAATACTGTCACAGCCACACAGCAACCATGTGACTTTGGGCAAGGAGTGTGCCATCTCTGAACCACAGTATTCCTTTTCAAACAGGAGTAACAAAATTGACTTTCTGAAGTTGTCCAAATAATTCACATTAATATGCCCATCAAACTAGTATTGCTCATCTCAGACACTCAATACATTGAAATTATCCTTTTATGTTTGTCATAAAAAACAACTGTAACAGCTGTAATTTATTGAAGCCAATTATGTGACTAGATGCTTTGCCAGACAAAGCTCATTTAATCCTCATAGTGATCCTATGAAATCATTTTCACTAGGTCCTCTTTGTATAATGTGGAGATCGGGATTCAGAAAGGCAGAAAACATGCCAATGTCAAACAGTATGTTGCCTTACTTTGAAACCACGTCTTGAAACCAGGCTTTCCCGACCTTAGCGCCTGGCATTTTAACAACTATATTTCAAATCACCACAATGACGAGAGAGGTGGCTTCTCTGCTATATTTCAATTTCACAAGTGCCATTTGGAAATGATTTAGGTCTATGTAAACTCGGGACTATGACAAAGGGCTGGAATGGGCATAGCTAACTTGGCAGGTCAGCAACCCGTTTATGCATCTCCAGTTGGCTCCCCCTTCCTGTGCACCACAGGGGTGGTTCCAAGTATTTACCAATTGTTTCAAATTTCTCTGTTACTATTAGCCAATGTCCTGGCCTTCTTTTTTACTGAAAAATGGAAACCACTAATATTAGAGCTCAAAAACCTGGGCAAGTCCGATAACTTCAAACTCATCTACATCTGTGTTTGCTCGCCTGGTTTTCCTTCTTGTCCTAGAGGAAAAGAGGTCATTTAATGGTTCTTCATTCATCACTGCATAATGCTCAGATTCGTCAGCATGGCATAAAGGTCTGGTCACGAAGTGACTACATTCTTCTTCCTCACGATTGCTCTTACCACTAACGCCCGTAAAACCTAGATTCTAGTTTCACAAAATTCCGATTATTTTCTGATCCTGCACACTTTCTGTGCCCTCATGTCTTTTGCTTTGCTTGCTATGCCCACAGTTCAAGATCTAGTTCAATTGATAGCTCTTGTTGAAGTCTTCTAAGACAGCTCTCCCCTCCAGCAAGGCCTCCTGTAGCCCTTCGTATATAAATCTGCATTATAGAAGAATTATTAGTTTCTCAAATGTTTATGTTTTTGTGCAGGTTTGTTTTTTCCAGGTCATGGCAAGTGTATCAAAGGCAGGGAAGGCTACAGACTTTATTTTGGTTGTGGTTTATTTTTATCATTGTATTACTTGTACCTCATAAGTTGTAGGAGTTGCAGATAGGTTCTCAATGGAAACAGCAGAAGACTCAGTCAAAGTGCTGAAAGAAAATAGCTGCCGGCCTAGAATTCCAAACCTCCCCTCAAAATTCTTAAGACATAAATATATTTTTAGTCAAATAAAAACTGAGAGATACTCATCTAGCAGATATGAACTAAATTAATTACTAAATGGAGTTCTTCAGGCCAAATGAAAATGATTCTAGGTAGGGGAAAGAACAGAAATGTAGCAGGAATAAGAGCAACGGAAAGGGGAATATATGGGTAAATCTAAATAAATGCTGACTTACTAATACAAAAATATTAGTGCATGTGGGTTTTCAATATACATAGGATTAAAATGAATAATAGTACAAAAGTCAAAGAGAGGCAAATTGTTCCAAGATCCTTGCATTGTATGGCAATTAATAAATGTACTAATTTATAAAGGGCAAAAAGATAAAATCATGCATCTGGTAACCATTAGATGAATAGTGAAAAGATGTATAATATGCTAAAATAAAATAAAATAAAGTAATAAAAGCATACAATTAACTCAATGGAATACAGGAAGAGGGAAGGAAACAGAATAGGTAAGATACACTGAAAACTAATAATAAAAGTAGATTTAATCCCAAATATATTATTATATAAAATAACATAAATGAACTAAACATTGTAATTAAAACACAATGATTGTCAGGCTGGATTTTAAAAAACCCAACTATATGCTGTTTATAAGAGATATAGTATACTTTAACCATTTCGGGACCGCGCTCACCGGCCGTGAAGCCTCGCCCGCAGCCGGCACTCACAGTCTGCACGGCAGTGTGTGCTGCACATTGACGACGCGTCCGTTTTGCTCTTGTGTGATGAGGAAAGCTTTAAAGCACTGAAAGCTTGTTTTACTTTACAGGCAGCTTTACTTGTAATGTAAATCAGAATAGGTAACATATACATATATGTTTTCATTACATTATTTTTAAATGTTTGCAATTTTATTTTGATAAATGAAAAATTAGAAAAGTCATATCATGGCTGTCGGCTAAAGTCGCTGTGCACGTTCATCTGTGGCTATCGACTATAGTCGACGCTGGTACCGAAGTGGTTAAACATAAGAATATGGAAAAGCTGAGCCTAAGAAAATGAAAATGATATATCAGGAAGATATTTTCTAAGAGAATATGGAGTAGTCATACTACTGTCATGCAACTTTAAAGTTGACTTTAAAGCAAGGGCCATTTTTAGAGATGAAGAAGTACATGTGATAAATAAGAAAAAGGTTGGTCCACTGGTAAAATATAAATTTGTATGCACTTAATAACAGCTTCAAAATATATAAAGTGAACATGAC